>QFEM01015195.1:0-18565 GCA_003316205.1 Boletus bicolor | reverse complement strand
TCTATATCATGTGTGCAGCTGAGGTTCACGAAGCTGAGAGGTGATTTCTACACCAACCTTGAACAACTCAAGCGGGGCTGGGACGAGAGGATGCATGGTCTGCGGGGGCTTGGGCTCACGCGCCAGCTCCACGTCGACCTTTTCTTTGAGGATGGGATACTGCTCGAGGTCATTGTCGTAGTACGGAAGTGAATCGAAAAGTGCTGTTTTGTCGTCCGTGAGCGAGGCCATGGTAAACTCGAATTCCTACTCCGACCAACCCGGAATTCTACTAACTACGACCACCCGATGTCGTTGCGCGCAACTATCAGCGCGGGTGGCGTCCTCAGACACGCCTGCACCCGACGTTGGTCGTCTAGCACGCTCTCGCGGCGGACCATCCAGTCCTCATCCTCCTCCAGAGGTACCTATTCATTTCTAATCCTCGAGCTGTGCTCATCCTTGTCTAGCCTCGGTGTCTCCGTTCACCGAGCCTACTTCTCCCAACCCAACAGCGACAAAGTATGCACAGACCACAGAGTCGCTGCACACTTACGGCTCTTATTTGACTCAGTGCCTTCCAAAGTTCATCCAACAGTTTTCAGTCCTCAAGGACGAACTTATCCTTCACGTCGCCCCCTCGGCAATAGTTCCTGTTCTCACCTTCCTGCGAGACCACTCCCAGTGCCAATTCAAGAGTGTGGTTGACATCACCGCAGTGGATTTTCCTGAGAGAGAGAAGCGCTTCGAGGTTGTATACAACTTGCTCAGCATCAAATACGCCGGTAGGGTTCGGGTAAAGACGTACGCCGGGGAGGCGGACCCTGTACCGAGCGTTGTCTCTGTCTTCCGTGGTGCCGACTGGTATGAGAGGGAGGTATGGGACATGTTTGGCGTGTTCTTTTCTGATCACCCAGACCTGTAAGTTTTGTCACGCGCAGCATCTCCGCTCCTTGTTCACTGGATTCCTAGACGTCGCATATTGACAGATTATGGTCGGTGAATCACGCTGACTTCTTTCTCATGCTTGACTTGTTCGTATAGGCTTTGAAGGACACCCCTTGCGCAA
This sequence comes from Boletus bicolor, assembly GCA_003316205.1. Classification (NCBI taxonomy): domain Eukaryota; kingdom Fungi; phylum Basidiomycota; class Agaricomycetes; order Boletales; family Boletaceae; genus Boletus; species Boletus bicolor. The sequence continues at coordinate 17,517 of QFEM01015195.1, read as the reverse complement.
AGACTTCCCCTTGACAGTGAGTTAAGTCGTGATCTCGTAGATTTTGATCTCTAAGACCTTGGTTAGGGATACACGGAGGTCCGCTATGATGAAGAACGGAAACGCGTAGTCTACGAGCCACTGCAGCTTACGCAGGCATTCCGGTGATTTCTTACTTCGTACCTGCACCATCGGCTTTGCTTATCATATCCTTGCGCAGGAATTTCGAATCACTCTCGCCTTGGGAGCAAGTTGGAGCTGGCACTGAGCCAATCAGACCTGCGGACCTCAGACCTGTTCCTCCCCCGAAGCCAGAGGAATCACCAAAGAAGTGACGAGGTCATCTTATCAGTGGCATTGTCCTTCGCTGGATATTGATACACTTGCTAGTACACGCGTAAACACGAGGATGTGCTACCTATGACATAGATCCCGTCTGAGCATTCTCATGTCGTTTCCTCGTCGGAATTGGGCGTATTATCGTCATTCTGTGTATCTTTCTTCTCCCAGCCCATCCGGGATGCGAGATAGTCCTGTCCAAGAACCTCGACAGCGACCCTCAATGATTCTGCAACAAGATCTTCAACCCAGTCATACTGATCCCAGAGTTCAAGCCAACCAGCGGGGATTGCTTGTGTCACCGTGGTGCGTACTAACTGATGCCCTGGATCAGCTAGGTGTATGATGAATTGTAAATAGGTGTCTGCCGCGTCGAAAGGTGCCGGTGCCAGCTGAGGAAGAGCATACGATCGCGTGAAAGGTTGGATTCGAAGATATACTGAGGAGTAAATAACCGGGTTGTCGAGTGATGACTCCTTTCTGGGAGACTTTGTTTGATTCTTGATCAATTCGTCCAAATTGGCCTAGAGAATGTGTTGAAAATGGGGGCTACTCGGGGTGCTAGTGGATTACCTGAGCAAGCTTCAGCGCAGCTTCGTAGCCATCGACGATATTTAGTTCTCGGGTAGAATCCGAGGAATCCTTGGGTCTGGACTCTTCACCACGGTTGACAACGAGGTCACCACCTTGGACTTGCTCCATAATCTATGGACTGGGCTAAGCAGGGGATGGATAATAGGTTGAATATGACTCACTCGCGCGAGTGAGCGATACACGAGGGTCTCGATGCCATCGTATCCCTGCATGTCATGGCTAAGCCAGACTTGAATAACCTCGTGCTCCGAGATTGGAGGTGCAACGACATTCAATATATCATTAAGGGTGGACAATCCAACTCTCTTGAAGTCATGGCCTGATAATCGTTAGGAAGCTTTTGTAAATTGACCTCAATTTTGCATACCAAGTTTATCCAGTTGGGTCGTCTTTGCATACTCGAGGACGCCTTCTCCCCATTTACTGACTTGTTCATTCTTTGGCAAGTTCTTCACTTGCTCATCAACGACGGATCTGGCTTGCTGATACGCAGCGGAGGCGCTGCTCCACACGTTCGACCATCCCCACCCCCCCGATGAACTGGCAGTCGCTTCCGCTGCTGCCTCGGTTTTGGTAGTGGAAACGACTCCAGTGGCTGATTCTGGCTTCCCGGACAACGAAGACGTGGAGGACGACGGATGTACACCCACCCTAACACGCTCAGTACCCTTGCGAAGGGAAGGTGTGCCGGCACGTGAGATAGGACGATCTATCGGCGGTGCTGTCAAACGGGTAGGCTCTGAGCTTTTCTGAGTAATTTCATCGATGAAAGCGAGGACTTCAGCAGGGTCTCCCTCGTTGCTTGTATGGGCATGCAAAGGTGTAGTCTGGCGATAGGTGGGAGGGCCTGCGGAGGGTTGGAGGTTATCGAGATCGTCGAGGAATTGAAGGGCCTCTTCCTGCTTGGACTTTGCTTTGGATGTCATGTCGGAATGTTGTTCGTCGAGCAGTTGTTTGAGTCCTGTAACAACTGAGCGTCAATATACTTTGGCGCGTGAGGATCACGCGTCACGCGTTACCCAATCAGATTCCTGTCTGTCTTAACCTTGCTCTCTCCCTTTATCGCGCTGTTGGTTCCAGACTCGCTTCGAGAATATGGCAAAAAAGAAAAAGGCCGAAGAAGAGGAGGTATACCACGTCGGTATGGTCCCTGCCAGCATATAGACTATCCCTTAGCTATAAATGATTTTTAGAGGTCATCACGAAGGCGCGGGTCAGTGAGGAGGGTGATTGGGTAAGTGGCTTGCTCTAGTCATACTCAATGTCGATACATCAGATTATCTAGGAATACCTCGTGAAGGTGATCAGCATCGTTCGCTGATAGCTAAACTTCTTGCTCAACCCCATCGCACAGTGGGCTGGTTATGATTCGGACGCGGATAGGTGGGTATATCACAGCATCCAGAACGCGCATGCTTCGTGGCACTTAGTGTTTGTAGCTGGGAGCCTTCGACTAACGTACAGCAATGTGACCGACTACTGGCAAGCTTCTGGAAACATGTTGGTATGGATAACGAAGACTACGCTCATGGTTACGAGGTAGCGGCTGAAGAAGGCTGGATTGGTCCGTGCTTCATTACACTACTCCCAGTAAAGTCTCAACCTCTCATAGATAAGGAGAAGCAATATTTCGCGGAGACATTTATCAAGTCCTCGAAAGGAAAGTCAGATAAGGCGACAAACAAGAAGGACAGACAGGTTGGGGAAATGTCGACATGAGATCTATGACTAATTGACTTTCTAGGAGAGGCGAAAGTCGAAGTCGAGCACACCGCGTAAATCAGAAAGTCCCGTGGATGATTCAGATGAAGAATCTTCTGCGAAAACACCCGCTAGGCAGAAGTTCAACAGTAAGGCACGCGTCGTGGACAGTGAAGTACGTGCCTCTTATCCGTTGCCTTCATCTGTGCGCCTGACTAATCCCTCTCTGCATTGTAGTCCGAGTCTGAGTCCGATGGTCATTTGCGCAAGCAGGTGAAGGTCGCATCCCGCCCGAAAGCCACTACACCACCTTCAAAGGAAATCCCCAAGGTGGGTCTTACTTACCTTCCCAAATAGTGCTTGCGCCAAACAGGTTCCGGCCCAGGTCAAACGACAAGAGTTGTCGTCAAGGACTGGTGGTCCACCGTCTATCGCACCACCCAAGGTTACTGCTGTACGCACTCATCAAGACCAAAGGGCCCATCCTCTGGTAAAGCCCATGAATCTATCCTCTAAGAGTGTCGAGGCCGGAAGCTCGCTCTCCACCAAGCAACGCGTGGCTGCTGGAATACCACCGCCTCCTACTGGCCCCAAGCCGCTTCCACTCGCACCTAAGAAGTCGCTTCCGTCACTCTCATTCAAGAAGAACAAACCACTTGTTCCCCCTAGTAGCCAGATGAAAGACACTATAGTGTCAAGCACGTCCATTGCAACACCTACATCACCTGTGGTTCAACCTGCAGATGTCATCAATGCTGTCGATGTGGTTACTTCCCCCCGGCCAATGGATATTGATCCGCCTGTTGATTTCTTTAGCTCCATCTTGGATGATGCTGGGCCACTATGTGGAAGGTATGTAGCTCGGGGGAAGTAGAACCTATCTGAAATATGAAAGCACAACAGTCCTGAAATTCTCACTGCCCCCTTACCACCAAAGTCCCATGAAGAAATCAATGCAGAGGAGTTCTTACAAACTGTTCATATTCCTATGTAGGTTCCATGTTACTTTTTCTTTTATCTGACTGAATATACCTATTTGATCCAGGCTCAATGGCCCTTTGTGAGTAATATTATGATTTCATGTGATCTGCATCATTGTAATTGAATGTTTGGATCAACAAAGGGAGATGACTGATCAGTCTGACCAACCAACAGCTGAGTTAACTAAGACACTGACCATACCAAAGTATGTTGGATTGGTGAATGATATTCTAGTGCTGAGCTTGTTTCCAGAATACCCAAGAAGTGGAGATGGTCTGGTGATCTATTCATCAGCACCTCTGAGAGCAAAACAGAGCTTCTCTGTGCTGTTACTATTGCAGATCCTAGTGGCATAAGCAACAGTTCCCACATCAATCTCCTGCTATCATCACTAGACTCACTCCGAATCTCAAAGCTATATCCAATTATGGATCTATCACCCCTTCTTCGATCCTGTGGACAACCCCAATACTTTGGTAGGCTTGAGTCAAGTGAGCCTGGTGAAGAGGTGATCATGCATGGCTTGGAACATCACTTGACAAGTGAAGGATTGGTTTGTTTTCTCAATTTTTGTTTAGCATTTTATTGACTCTGCCTTATAGGCTGCAGCAATTCCATTGCTCCTTGATGGTACTGAAGCAGCAGTCCTTGTTGTCTTCCCAGGAGCACAACAAGGGTTGACTAAGGTCTTACAAATACCAGAGCATCTATTGTCTGGAACCCCCCTTCTTGTTGTGCTTTTGCCATTTTTAGTGTCAGTCATGACATCCATGAATGTTACTGGATGGAGACCTATTGAGACTGTGATACAGTCCTCATTCAACCCACAGGATGTTCTGGTACCTCATGAGCTTTCCCAAGAGGCTATGTTGTATCAGGCAATGTCCTTATTGTGTTTTCCAAAGGCATTGCTGGATTTCCTCAATTCACCCACAAGCAGACCATATTGTATCTGGCCCTTGCCTGATCAGTTATCACCAGGATTGGATACTGTCATGCTTCAATACATTCTCAAATCAACCAAGGCTGTGCCAGTCATGCTGGAAGAGGATGTACGGGTTGTCTTCATATCCAATAGGCATTTGGAGATGCTGCATACTATGCCATCCCTAGTCACAAAGCGAGTCAACTCACCTGAAACCCAATTTTGGACATATGGCTACTCTGCCAGCATGACCTGTGAAAGATGGAGAATTCAAGAGATCTATCCATTAGGTATGAGGGGGCTATTTGATGTTGTTTTTCTGTTAGCATCTGAAATATGGTTGACTGCAGGGGGCATTGTAACCTTCACTTCTTCTGCACTTGCAGAGGATTTGGTGGGTTGTCATCAGCTAATATCCCAAATCATAGAGCATCCACTTTGGGACTGCTATCTTATTCCTGAGGTTTTGGCTGTGGGTCACCAATTGTGCAGTGGGAACCTAAGTCCTTCTAAGTGAGCTTGAATATCTATATTGAATCCATCTGTTTACCAACCCTACAGTGAATCATGCTTGGGCCCTATTTTGGACTCCATCAATCTTGGGTTGATTTCGGCAATCAGAATGCCTGAAAAAGGCCACCCCAACCAAGTGGCCTGGCTCTCCCAAGTCTTTAATCATTCTAGTGCTAGTGGGCATGAGCTATTGGAAATCTATCTTGGAGTCCTTAGAAGCCATCCTACCACCATAGGCATGACAGCTGAACAGCTCATCATTTTTACAAACACTGAGGTCACCAAGGATCTTTCAAATGCCCAAATTCAACCAGCCTTCATGGAGAACTATAGGAGATTTGTAGTAATCAGGGCTGCCTCTGAGGACATTATACCATTTGATAAAGATGGAGTAGGTCTTTCCTTGTTTGTCTTGTGACCTTCTACTGACTGTACTTTAGCTTGAATGGTCACCACTCTCCCTGTTTAGCTTCAAAGATGACTATTTTCAGCCATGACAACCCTATTGTCATACTAGATTATTAGTTGCATACCTATGACACCTGAATTCTTCAGACAATCAGCACTTTTTTAAAGTGAAGCTTACATGTATGTGAGCATTGGTTGGTTAAGGAGCCTAAGTGAATCTGAAACACAAGCTGCAACGCAGCTTGCCGTAGGCATCCTTGCGGCTAAGATACGCAAATGGTAGATAATGTTTAATGCACCAGATTTGATACTTATTCCATGTGATTGATGTGCCCGTTCCAAAAAGGTGTCGAACATCGCTTGGGACGGATTTAAGGAACGTTTCACCTAATTTTGGGCTCGTCTCGTTTGCTCGCCATGTCAGGTCTCGACGCTTTGTTGCTCAATCCTGTTCTTCATGGTTGCCTTGCCGTCATCAAGGGTGCGAGGAATGGGTTCGTCTATGGCGTCAAAGTCAGATTTCCTCATGCGCTCATAATGGCTATACTCTTCGGACGTGGAGAGTATGTCCGTCCGTGCAGTTACGCCAATAGTCTGCTAAATCTCGCGAGTTAGCTGGAAGACGCGCTGTCATGTTATCTACCAAGCAACAAAGCAGCATGCCCTCAATCTAGCAAAGTTTGTCTCGCTGTACAAGATTCTACTGTTGCTCCAGAGGAAAGCGAACGGAGGGAAGGAACGCAGCAGAGATACATTCATCGCTGGCTTGATTGGGGGGTATGTCGTGTTCGGGGACAGGACCGCGGTAAACGAACAGGTACGCTCCACACTCATGCTATGTTGTCCTGCTTAGTTTTTTTTCTTTTTCTTGAAGATCGTGCTCTATGTGGTTTCGAGGGTGATCGCAGCATTTTTACCCCGTGCGGGGGCACCTTATTCAAAGGGTCCCTTTCCGGATGGATCCACCATCGCTCGTCCTATTCCACCAGATCCTCGGTACTTCTCAGTATTCGCGGCGTTGGCCTGGGGCGCCGTGATGTGGTTGTTCAAGAATCGGGGCGAGAGTATCCAACCTGGCATGTTTAACTCTATGACCTACTTATACCGTGACTCGGAAGTTTGGCAAGACCTTAGGACGCTCCTCTGGCATAACAGGTAATCATACAAGGTATATACATTCTTGTTGGGAATACAGAGACGCTGAACGCTCTATATCCAGTTAGAACGCCACTTCCCAGTATCCCTTAGTTACCCTGGTGTTGTGGTGGCAAATAGTCGATGGTTCTTGGAATTCGATTGCACTTGTACTGGATGGCTCGTGAGCAGACGTTCTACGTTTACGGTGAGATGCACTTTACCCCGAGCATCTCGATGGCCGCCGAACAAGCCTTGTGGCATGTTTTGCACAAGTCGAACTGTTTCAATAGCACACTCATTTCGGCCACTACGTCAGTTGCTAGTCGACTATGAGCGATTTCCTCCACTTGGTAGCCGTCACCAGACACCCTACCTGCTTCAAGTCGGGTGGCTAGCAATATCCGAGAATCATTCCACGCTCGCGTGGTGTTTTCTTGGTGAGCGACACATACACCATACCCGAAAGGGAAAATGTCTTCTCGCAAAAGAGTCACTTTGAGCTGCTGTATCCTGTAACTGTGCAGTCGAACAAGATCGTGGTATGCGGAGACGGAAGGGATGAGCGCGATTCGATCCTTGGAGTAGGTAGAAAGTGGAGGGTGCAGGAGGTATGCACTCGCTTCAGCTGCAACGTCACCGAGACGATTCCTCGTGGCAAACGCGTAGACATCGAGGGGATGAACAGAAGCATTAGCAAATAACTGTGAGTGCAAGGCGTGTCGGAGGGGTTCCGACAAGTCGTATTTATCAGCCAACCGGAGCATGTCCGGGAGTAGTGGAAATGGGATAAGAGCTCCTTGGTACAACGAAACTGGTTTCCCCATCCGACGTGTCTCGCGAGCAGACGGAGAAAGGGAAGGCGGGATGGGCGGGAAGTGCAACAGTCTGAGCAATAGACGTAGCGTTGAAGCGGATTCGTTCAACTCTAGGACTCCGGTGATGTCTTGAACCTCATGAGTATCGACAAAACTATATTCATGGTCACAGCACAAGAACATGTTCCCTGTGATACCATATCTTCAGTCTATTTTGTCTGGAAGAAAGTGTGATTCAAGAAGCGAACGGAAGACTTCGGATGTTCGGAATGCACTCTTGTGCACATTGAATTCTTGCTGGTCAGGAATCGACCTAACTCGAAAGTTCGGTGTTTGGGGTGCATAGAACTCAAAGTCGTCGAACATGGCTGCTGCGAGTATTGGGAATGATACAAGTTAGACTGGCTTCCATCTTTATAGCCAGCATCCTGCACGGCGTGGCCACGCAGCAAGCCGCAGCGGGTCCACATTCATAATGAGTCATCTCCAAAAGTAAACGTGGATGCATGAGTCTGAATGCGTAGACGGGTGTTTCCATGCGTTGCAAAATACATCGTAGACCTAAATCACGTATGACACAGCGTGAGACGACGAAATGATGTGACGAGGCGGTTAGAAGGGGGACATCAGCCTAGAAGATCGAAAAGAAAAAAGAAAGAAAGAAGAAAAAGAAAAAGAATGGGATACATGCCCGTGAAGTCATGAAGAGCAAAGGCGATGGAGGTATCATCGGAGAGAGGTAAAGGGGACTGAAATCTAAATACTGAAAGCCCTAGAGAATATCCATCACATCACTACACACTTCGGCTTCTTAGGGTCCTTAGGCGGCTTGTCACCCTGCTTGCCATTCGATCCGCCAGCCTCCAATCGTTTCGTCTGTCGTAGGGCACGGACGAGATTTGTAAAAAGTAGCTCCACGTTATACGCGGTCCTGGCCGAGGTCTCCATGAACTCGCATCCAAACGTTCGCGCAAGGGCAATGCCCTCTTCACGTGATACCTCACGCTCGTAGGTCTTGTCGCACTTGTTGCCCACCAACATGAAAATTGGCTTTTGACGCTTTACTTTGAGCATCGACTGTCGGAAGACTTCGAGTCGTTCGAATGTCGAACGTGAAGCGATCGAGTACACAAGTATAAACCCTTGACCCTCGCTACCGGAACTTGAGTAGTGGTCAAGGAAGGGTAGTGTGGGATACTAACCGTACCCATTGGTCTCTAAGGGTTGCGTACTCCTCTAACAAATTGATAAGATTGCATGTTTCAGCCGTAAAGGGAGGGCGTACCTTGTCCGGCAGTGTCAATGACCTCAACGAAGCACATCTTATTGTCTACGATGAGCTGTTTCCTATAAGCGTCTTCTATCGTCGGGTCATATGTCTGAATAGAAGAAAATCAAACAAGGTGCCAAATGGGTAGACAGGAATCGTACTTCTGCGATTGAAGAGTGAGCTGATGTGTTAGACAAGACATTGGATATGTCGACTTACCGACGAAGCAGTTTAGGGTGAACTGAAGTGTGATCAACGGGTGTGTTATAACTCGGAGGGGGGGTGACTTACTTGGACGGCCAGCGCAGTTTTGCCGACACCACCATCACCTAAGACGGCTACTCGCCAACTGTCCATACTTGTCGACAGGAAAGGAAGAAAAGATGTGTAAGATTGGGAAAATGGTGTGTAGGATTGCAGGAGTCTGTGTGGGGGCTGAGTGGTATTGGGAGACTAGGACAGAGATACAAACCTTGGATTGCTCAGAGGCGGTGAAATGGAAAGGATGGTCCGAGAGGAGAAAAGAAAGGGGAGAGGAAGGATGAAGAGGTCGTGCAAAATCGTGCAAGGTCGTAAAAATAAAGGGACGAAAAACGGCCCAGTATAGAGCAGGAAAGTGTAGTGAGGAGGAGGAGAGAAAGAAGACGGCGTTGATCAAAGTCTTGCTGCTCCTGCGAAGCGTCGTATTTCTATTCTGCAGCGGCACTGCAAGTTTGATGATGGGTTGGCTTAAACACTCATAATCCCCCTCAAATTTCCACCTTTTTGTCCTAATTCACCCCAAATTTGGAAAACAACGCAAATTATATTTCCTCCCAATCCCCCTGTACAAAGGCGTCGCACTAACCTGCCCATCGTCCGTATTCAACCCTCTCGGTAATCCCCGCCCATCCCTGCCCGACTCACCTCAGGCTCCCGGCAAGCTCATATATGCCTGTGGCGTCTACCCGTTTTTCTGTTCAGGGCGCGACGCGTGGATATCGGCGGAGCGCAGATTTACCTGTCTCTGAGCGACTCACGAGTACTCTGATCCGAAAAGCACCGGTTTGTGTATCCTAGCTCCGCGGACAGTGTATCGACGTTCTGGCCATTCAGCTGCTCACAGAGAGTCTCGCCCCGTTCGGTTGAAAAGTCGTTCCTGGCACACCGCATCCAATATTCTACTATTTCCTCCGTGGCTGCTTCATGTGTTCCTTCTTCTTGGACCCTCCAGAGACTCAAATAGGTGCTTGATCCCCTGACATCATATCCCTCTTGGGAGCGCCTGTCTTCCGAGTTTTCCACAGGTCACTCCCCAGCTACCTTGAAGATTTGAGAGAGCACGCGTTCGTCCCATATAGTCTAGCTTTATAACATATCCACCTCACATCGAGTCGATTTTTGGATCGCATCGTCACAGATGCGTTGTTTTTGAGAAGCTATTCGGAATAGATGCTCGAGAGAGCTAATTCCTTCCCATCTACCTGCCCCCGATGAGTACAGCCGGCACACACCTCGAGATAACTTGACTTGCTGAACAAGGGGAATGCAGAGATAAGGCTAGTTTCGACGTTGGTTGTTCCAGACACCGTTTGCTGAATCTCTAGAGTTTATTGCCACCGGAACGAAGCGGGAATGATGACAATAACAATAACGTTGGATCTGGAGTCTGGAAAACATCATCCGGGTATTTGTCTACACGTGCTTCGTTATACCGGGAGAATTGTCGGAAAAAAGGCGAGTGAGGGAACGACGTGATTAATGCGAGTGTTCTCCAACATCCGACGCACTCGAGCAAACCTTAGTAAAGTTAAGTTCATAGCATGCATTCGCCTCGTTTGATGGGAACCGAGATCGCGAAAGAAAGTTGGCGGAATTGAGTAGGTTCTGTCGCGCATTACGATGGTTTGGTACCCATGAATTGACATCATCCACTGTCGCGTGAAACCCCCGCCAACACTTACGAGGGCAAAGCAAGTTCCTTCGTTTGCCATCGTCACAAGGGGTTATAGGTGATGAATGAGAGAGTTCTTACTACTCTCTGAGCCGGTGGGGGATGAGTCGACTCGTCGACTGAGCGAGGAAAGTGGGCAACCGAAAACCGGCTTGAGATAACTGTCGTAAATCAGACGCGCAATATTGACGTGAGACAACACGTGAATGTTTTGATGTAGCTTGTGAGCAACTTTGCACGCACCAAACTTTGAGTGGTTCAGATGGAATTACACATAACATCTTCCAGTGGTCTCCGCCAACACACGTAGTCAATCCAAGCTACTTCGTGGCGGCCTACCTCCACCACCCTTGTTTGCGCCAGCGAAAGCTCTGTAACAGTCCTAACAATAGTCTCGGGCGAAGAAAGTAGGCAAGTGACTCGACTGGCTGGCCGACGAACATCTCCACTAACAGTACTTGGTACGTGCCTACGTAGTGTGTCTGAGGAACAGGTCTAAGTATGGGAACGAAGAACGGGTGGCCTCAATGGCAATATTGGAACATGTTTACCTACACGCTAATGAAACAATGGGGCATAATAAAGATCAAATAAGAACCTCCAAAATGCAGCCAGTAGCAAGAGTGCACAAGATGAGGGTGTGGGTACATCCTCTCTAGGGAATCTATATTCATGTGACGAGAAAGAGGAAGAGGTCAGTCCCGTCGACTGAACTCTCCCTGTGTCAGGTCAAGGATGAAAGTCGTCTTGAAGTTCTGAGGAGGCTCGATGAGTTTGACGGGCTTTGTTGACGAGAGGGTGTTTTGTGATATGGAGGCGAACGGTCTGATGGGGCGAGAGGGTGCAAAATGGGGGTTGCGACGTGGCAATGCTCTTGGGGGAGCAGTGACAGAGTTGTGGGAGGGCCCAGCCAGTGGGGAGGGGACGTATTGGGAAGCAGCACCGAGCTGGGAACTCACGGGGGGCATGGTGAGAGTCGCTGAAACAAAAAGAGTGAGAAGGGGGTAAGTGGGAGGGGTAAAACTTGGTGAGACTGACCCATTTAGTGATAACGAGGTGGGGATGGACAAGGACCGTGATGACGCCGAAGTCGCAGACTGGCTGTCGTTTGCGTAGATTTATATCCGCGAGTTGCAAATCGGCTGGGGAGCGATCGAGCGAGCAGAAACCCAACCGTTTACATACCGTTGGGGTTCGGCAGTACAACTGACCAAATACTCGCAAACAATCCCCGCTGTGGCGGTGCTCGAATGCATTCTGATAGTACAAGTGTCATAGAAAATATACAAAGGCACCCTCCTTGCTTGGCTCCCAGCCAATCATGCGCGAACAATATATGATATACACCGAGGAATCTCTGCCTCGAAAAACGTGTTAATTGCAATCCGAACGAATAATTAATAAGGAGAAAAAGAAATAGAGAAGAAAACGAATGAGTTGTAAAGTTCCAATTAAATTAGGCCATTGTTGAGGTTGTGGAAGATATCGTCGATGGAATGATACACTTCGGGCAACAGTCGGTGTCAGGTCGCGGAACCCTTGTTTCGCAGCATGCAAAGTATAAACCCGGAGCTTAACCCTGCACGAAGCTGCGATCGTGCCTCATAAGGTGAGGCAGCTGACTCGACATGTATACCCAATTAGGATGACAGATTAGCTGTCACAATGCGTTGTGAATGAATGAGATCGAGGTGAGAACTTGAATGGTGGGTTGTCGAGGTCCACTCTGGCAGTGAGACCGTCATCGAAATATCTTCCAAGTGACGTTGATATCCCATGTGGACCGGAGCATGTGCTCCAGTGTGGCTGCGAGCAAAGGCAGCGTTTATTGAACGTCGACAAGAAGATTGCGCTCGAGGATATATTTTCCCTCTTTGTATTTCTGGGAAGCTTCATATGCTCGATCCTATGGTCGCAGTTACGTGAGAATGTTTGTGGTGATGACAGGTGAATACAAACGTATTTCCATCCTAGGATGGTAGCACACTTGACGCAGTAAATGTCCCGAACAGTGTGGTTACCTGTCGTCATCTGACGGTCACTGGGTTCCCCTTCGACGACATTGACACTAGCCAACAATCTGAGTTGTCGGAAGCGAACATAGTGTATCATACAGCACTTACACCCCATCAAAGAGATAGGCACGCCCGTGCTGGCCATTGAACGCCTTTAAGGACTTTTAGTGGCAAGGACGGAGGGAACACTCAAGAACGCTCACTCGAGATATCATCGAGTGAATGGTGGCAAGATGTGTCTTGCACTCCAAGCAGCCATAGATGCGCTCGCCGGCGAGATAACGGCGGTACTTCATTCCCATGTTGGGTGGTGATGATGATGAGAGAGAAATGGGTCACTCGTCGAGGAGATGTAGTAGGATATCGCTGAGAGGGCGAGTGTGTGTGGACACGGAGAGGCGGACGTTCTTTATACAAGGGACGTGTGAAGGAAAGTGGTGAAGGCGCAAGAGTCGGAATGGGAGTCGAGAGTCCCCTTTACGGTCGGGACTACGCCTCATTTTAGGCGGCGGGCTTTCCCACCTTTGGGCAGTTGGCATCATGTACAGCTGCCCTATCGATGGCTTTATCGCCAGTTAACGTTGCTTTAGTCTATCGCTGTACAGCAAGCCTGCCGTGCTCTCCAGTAGATCCACAGCCTTCATAGGCATGTATCAGACGATTCTTGATTGCCAAGATGTGCACGCAGTCAGCATCCTCGTTATTAACAGCGCTCTAACGCCAATTCGTGTGTCTCTCGTCTTGTTTTATCCTGTAATCAGTGTTTCGAGGTCGCGCGCAATCATGACACTCCGATTTAGAGCCGCTTAGGTTGATGAGGCATTATTATCGCGGTGAACAAAGATGGACCTCTGATAATGGTAGTACCGACGGTCCGGAGGTCCGACTGGGTGGTGGGTGGCGGGGGTCTCGCAGAGGGTGGCCAAGGTCCACTCACCGCGCTCGACGTTAGTCGCGGACAAGGAAGTTGTACATACAAGCTGTAAAATATTAGTATTGTACCGAAATGACCAAAGGCCAGTCTTGTCTTCTCCATGACTTTTTCCTTCTCATTCTTCCCCTTCAGAAAAGCAAGACAAAATCATACGGCTCGTGTCGCGTGCACTTCATCGCATCCGCACGACACCTCCTCGTATCATTGCATCGCCAGCAACTCGTGAGTTTATGCCCGATCCCTTCCAAGTGCTTGGCTTTACGTCTCCTCAGAACCTCGTCGTGCTGCTGTGGCCATTGTCATTCGCATCGTCCCCTCCCCGACTACGCCTCCACTTCCTGCCGATGCACTCATTCCAACACTCGGCCAATTTTTTGAGCTCGACTGGGTCAAGGACCCCGCTGCTTCCCCAGAAATCCTTTTCTTGCGGAGAGACGGCGGTTCTTCCTCGGACGGTCTCAAGACCGGCTTGTCAGGCGAAGACAGTACGCATCGCAGTAGCAGATCTGAAGCACACCTCGCCTTCCCGGGCGGAAGAATGGAGGAGGGCGATGAAGGTGGTCTCTACACAGGTATGTCTATCCCTGGTTCGATCAACCCGTCGTCATCTGAACGCCCAATACACAGCTATGCGGCAAACATGGGAGGAAATCGGTTTGGATCTCGCCGAGCGCGACTTTACATGTATTGGGCAGCTTGATGACAGGGAGATCACCACTTCTCTGGGGAAGCGGTTGCTTATGATTCTTTCTCCTTTTGTCTTCTTGCAGCTTACTCCACGCGCGCTCTCAACGGAACCCGCTGATGGCACTAGTGTCCATTGGACGCCTCTTGAAACACTTGTCAGCGCCGTGTTACCCGAAACAGTTGGACTCGTGGATTCAAGAGGAAAGTGGTCGAGTGTAACGGTAGATGCCGCTTCGAGGCTGACACCACGTCATGCCGCTGTCCTAAAACTTCTGGTTCGCGTCCTTATCGGGAGTATGCAGTTTCCCGCCATTCTCCTTAATGTACCGCATTCCGAACCACCCCTTTCTGTCGGATCCCCTCCCTTCCCAGCTAGTGCTTCATATTCCGTGTTGACACAGGACGTGCTTGAAAAAGGGATTATTTCTGACAAGCTGGCCCCAGAGAGGCGGAAGAAACCCTCCGGCCACCATCAGCTCAAGCTGTGGGGTCTCACGCTTGGCATGACATTGGACCTCATGGCAAACATGGTACCCGAACCACTGCACTCACAACAGGCCGCTGGACAGTGCCGCCCTTACCTGCAGTTACCCTTCCAACCTGTCGACAGCGAAGGTATGCGTGTTGACGCTGTCGCCCCCAGCCTTGCCAGCGTATTTCCCCGGTTCTCATATCCGGACGTCAACTTTTGGATCTGGTAAGGCTTGCTTCGTGGTTTTGCTCGTTATTTTGTTCATCACAACATATTAGGGTATTTGGCAAGCGCTACCGCGAAGTCGTTCGTGGTTGGGAGGCGAGCATTCGCGACGGCGGTTCAAACGACCGACGGCAAGTATTTTCTTGTCCATTGCTTTCAAGTACTAACTGCTTTACATAGCCTCAACTGGTCTGGGACCGTCCTGAACAACTTTTACGCTGCGGTGCGCAAGGCGCTCGTCGTTGTCATCGCTCTTCGTGCTGTCGGTGTCCTCTGTGGCCTTTTGTTCGCTGGATGGTGGATCTTGACCTAAGCATTACTTTGATTTATCCCTTCAGAGACATTGGACCCCTCACATTGGGCAGCGTTTTCCTTTGGGACATTGTATTTAAAATACATACATTAGTCACACGTGTGCCTCTGTCCATAAGTACGTGCGAGCCACGAGGGATTCTGTGTAACGATAATAATACGTGTTTCATTTGTCCAGCATTGCAGATCGATATGTGTAAGAGACATCTCTATATTCGATGTTACATTGATGATACTACATCTGTACACAACTTTAGCCTAGGGGTAAACCACAAACTTCACAGTCATGTCCCCCATGCTCATTCTCAAAAGTGCAATGAGGGCAGATCATGACTCGAGAGTTGCTACCTCCCCGGCTCTGAGCAGCCTCTTCCGCGGTAATCTGATCGAAGATATCTTGGGGAATTTCGTCATGCATATGTCCCAAGTCTGTTGGAGCTGACGATGTTGGACGAACAGCTGTTGGGTATATCACTGTACCCAGGAGATAATATCATGTTATGCAGGAAGAACTTACGGGCACTTTCACGGGTAAAGGTTATGAGAGTCTGCCATCCGTCTGTCTTCATGAGGGCATCCAGCACAGAAGGATCTTCCAACAATCGGGGCGATGTGGCTGTCCGAATAAGGATCTTCATGTCGTCCTGAACAGGTCGGGTCAACTGGGAGCGCGAGTCATAGAGTAATCGGAAACCGTACTGGTGACAATAGCTGGGTGGTTTCAAGGAATGCAATCAAGTGCCAATCACTAAGCCATTTCGCGACCGCGAGACGTTTTTCCCTGTTGCGCATGTCCTCAAGGAATGGCGTTCCCAGGCGGTTGAGCGAACTGAGAATGCTCTCAATCTGCTGATCTTCGAGTCCGGGACGATTTTCAATAGCGAACTCCGTCGATTGGAACATTGGGTTAGGGGTTTGGGGAAAGCCATGAGTGACCTGTCGACCACTTCATGATTCCTAGGATAGCACGACGCAAAGTAACACCTACATTGACGAGAAGATACTCCACCGGAAAACAGGGTTTTGCGCTCTTCTTAACCTCAAGACCATACTCATTCTTGTACCGATAGAACACGTCGGGAACGTAACGTGCGGAATCTTGGCTACGGTCATCTTCCTTTACTCGGACTATGCCTGGTTCTACGCTGGCTTCAATCATATCCGCTGCGACCATGGCACAGGCTTGCTCTGACACTTGGTAGGCGGAGATGTTGACTTGGCCATCTTCTGTCGCGGTAAGAATGACAGTAACCATACGCGAGCCAAAAGTGCCGCTCGAGGACGATCGAGATGGGGTGGTATTGGTATTTTGAACTGTGGCAGAAAAGATAGCTTCCAGTGAAGAAACAAAATATGATTGTGCGTGTCGCTTGTAGACATTCCTGGTTCGATCATCTGGAGTCGGGTCAAGATCCGTGAAAATATACCCAACGATTGATAGAGAGGTTGACGCTGATTTAGCTAGTTGCCTGATGCGTTTGTCGTCTTCCCATGGAATGCCCAAAGTCAGACCATCGAGTTCGCCCTCTTGGGGGGGTTCGTAAATTGCCTCTACCACGGCTTTAACACCCATCGGCACCTCGTGGTAGGGCTCATAACGTCCTATAAGCCAGCCGAAGCGCTGAAGGCCTGTTGCTCTCCAAGCTTGTAGAAATCGTTCCACGAGGGATTGTGTTGCGAATTCCAAGTGGTCTACCATCCGGAACGATTGAGACTGTAGAGTGATCGCAGAGGGCTGACAGGCGGTACATATTCCTGATGGCCATGATGGGTGATTACCCGTCGGACAGGGCACCTTGACTTTGTACGACGTGGGGGAAAGTGGGGGGAGGGCCTGAGCAGTAGCGGAGGATGACTTTGGAGAGATCTTGTGGAGATATGCATGGTATGACAAATGCTTTATGTTATGTTCAGCCTGGTAGGCCGCGTCATAAGGCTCCAAGGGCATGCAATAGTCACACATGCCATTCGATGCGTGTTTGCAAAAGCGCGAGTCACGGCTTCGGGGAATATTTCCGTCCCTTGACCGCCAATAGGAGTCGACGGGCTCCTCCTGCACGTGTTCCCATATGTTGTTTTGCTTTGATGGGTATGTGTAGCTGATTGCAGTGGGGGACAAGGGATCTGGATGGGTGGAGGTGGGTAGATCCTGATAGCTGACAAAGATGAGATCGCCATGTCTAGATATCATAAGCAAGGGGTGAACGAGATGGCATAGAAGCGTACTTCAATCCGAGTGACTGTAAACTTCGGCCGGTGAGAGGTGTGACGAGGGTC
>QFEM01015183.1:0-12202 GCA_003316205.1 Boletus bicolor | reverse complement strand
GGCTGACTCAGATGGATCAGTACGCGGAGCTAGATCGTCAAGAATGACTGGAGTAGCTCATTACCGTGTTGCATAAAGTCTCCGAAAATCTGAAACCCTTCGACTGGGCCCACAGCATCATCGAAGTAGTCCAATCGTAGCATGCCAACGATGTGCTTCGGAAGGAGTTCGTTGTTCTTGATGGTGTCCTTGATGTCGCCTAGTGTGACTCTCAGCTACGCGAGTGCTGCCGCACCTGGTTCCACTCACTGTATTTCAAACATGTAGCCAACGCGTATGCAGCAAGCAGTGCGCTGTCCTTACGCTGCAGCTGATTAACGAAGACGCCCGACATGTTGATCTCGCGGAGATAAGTGCGGATGGTCACAGCTAATGAACTATAAGCTCGTGTCTTTCGTTCGTTAAAATAGACACACTCTCGCATAGCTTCAGAAGGGTCATCGTCGCAGCGGTACGCTCCCGAGAACTCCCCTTCTGAACGGCCTTTTTCAGTTCTCTGATGAGTTTTCTCTGCGGTTCACTGAGTTCCGCGGCGTCTGATGTGAAGAATGTCATGGTCGAATCTCATTAGTAACGCCCTGATGAACGTCACTTACCGAGCCCGAAAAGACGACGCAATATCTGTTGTCCAGGATCTACACCACGATCTTGTCCATCAGTTGGATCGTGTCTGTCAGGGGTCAAGCGGACCAAGGCACTGGCAAGATTAGCTCGAACGTGTGCGTCGTGAATATTTAGTTGGTCTAAAACGTGAAACATCAGACCACAGTACAAGTCCGAGAATGTACTTGCCTACCTTGATCATTGGGGTTGTACAGGGCAAGCAGTATTTCAACAGCGAGAAGACCAACGAGTCGTTCGTCTTTTTCTGCCAACTCCCTTATCCTAGGCTTTACTATGGTGCACACAGGTCTCGCTGTCGCCGTGCGTTACCGCTGGTATATTTGGCTTGCCAAAATAAATGAGGATATTTACCTTCCGGAATCCGCGCCAGAGTCAGCACCATGCGCAATGCGGCAGTTAAAAGGTGTGGGTCTAAGAAGGATGATGTTATCTCAGCGTCGTCCCAACCATAGACATGCCTACCGGCAACCTCCAATATCCGGGACAGTCTGGATACGTTGGAATTCGGGGCATTCGCCCCGAGATTTTCAATGAGAATTTGCTGGGTGTCCTCTAATGGGTCATGAATAAGTTGCTATATGTATGATGATCACCAACGCACCGCACTGCAACAAGCAATTCAGGCCATCCATTGCCTGTCCAAAATTCCCTCCCGGTTGCCTAACGATCACATCGAGTAACTTCACGAGAGTTGTCAAAACGTCTTGGGTGAGAATGCGCTCTCGCAAAATCTGGTGTTTTGTCAGGGGTCTCAGGAGAGCAACCACTCTGGGACCGTCTCGATGCTTGTGTGCAGCCAGAATGTCACTGAGACATTTCTTCGCATCGTCGAAAATATCTTGTGAAAGCTCAATGTGAGGCGGCGCAGGACTCTTCGGATGCGCCCCGGTATCGCAAGCTGCAGAGAAGATTCTATACGATATGACGTACGCGTCGGAGATAGGACACTCACAAGCTTCGTAATAAGCGACGATGGTGACAAGCCTGACGAGCGGTGCACAATCACGGTTCTGGATGAGGTTCATAAACTGGCTTTGCCAACGAGGCACGTTCCTGACGCATTGTTTTCCCTCCTCTGAGGGTAAAGGAGGCTTAATTATCGAGCAGATCGAAAAGGTGAAGGAACCTTACTGAACCGCAGCATGAACAACAGCCTATCGAGGTATATCGGCGCAACCCCTTGCTGACTACTCAAGTAGGTCACCAGCTCTTGTGCCGCGGTATCGTCGAACAGGCCCGTCTCCCAGATTTGGTTGTCTAGTTCCGGATCTTCGAGTCCAGCGTGTATGACGGGTATGTCGAAACCCTCTCCTAGCGTCGCTTGTGGTGTATACGCGTTTGCATACAAAATAGAAGCATGGACCTTTTGACCAGGTATAATACGACGGGGTTGTAACCGATGCAAGCTACCAAGGGCGATATCAGCGACACGAAAGCCAGTAATAAACCACGAGTCTCACCGTCGAGCATCGTCACCAGCTCCACTAAAGGACACTTGATGTTTGATGGGCATATATTCAATGGCTCGCCACGCACGGCTCATCGAATTTCTAATGCCAAAATCAAGATCATCTGGGACCCAAACTATATCTGTCGGCTGCAACACGAGACCGTTCGCAGCTGCCTCCCGGCGCATCCATAGAAGTGAGACGTTCCCCGCCTGATGAGACTTTCCGGGTCTGTTCTTACCACCTCTGTACGAAGTATATCAGTATCATAGGTGTGGACTTCGAATGTGTACCCACACATCTGAGTGACTGCCAGCAAACCAGACTTCCTTGATCTCAGTAGTCTTGCTCTTTTTCCCCCCAGATAAACTAGTGCCACTGTCGTTCACAGTAGACTCGCGCCGTTCGCTCGCGGGAGTTGCAGCATGCTCGGCATCATGAGGGTTAACAATATACTTTGACTTCCCATCGTCCGTTTGAGAGTTCATTTCGTGGAAATACTCTGGCATGAACTTAACCCGAAGCTCGTCGAGAGCAAGCGCATGTCGGAAATGACAAGCGTGCGCCGCGGACGAAGAAGTCGAAAGGAAGACATCTCCTCTTATAAGCCCCACGGAGGATACGGTATCCCTGACCGAGATCAGTTTTGGGCATTGTCCGAATGAGGTGTAGAAATGTTAAAATTACCATACTCCAACGAAATGCACTCCCAGATCCTTCCAGGAAAACGTATTCTTGAATTCTCTCGCAATTTGCCTTGTCTTCGGCTTTCCTGAACGAATTGCTTCATAGTGATCGTAAGCTCTGTCAGGCGGTTCGTGAAGTTCACGCAAACCACGCAACAGTTACTTACGTTCCGATCTGTTTCTCCGTTGGCGTTCTTATCAACCCAACCTAACACACATGTTCAGTTCTATACCACGACCACTAACTAAGTCGAGTCACACCTCGTGTATCATCCCCGCAAGCACTCGCACTTGATATGCACCTCGAGAGAAACCTGTACCATGATCATCAGCTGCGAGAGATATGACGAGGAACCAAACCTACCAAAGAGGTATATCTGATCCCCTTCTTGATACGTTCGTGCTAGCCAGCCATATGCATCCTTGACAATTTCCTCCATATTCCTGCCGTAAAGTATTTCATTGCGTCGAAAAGTGGATAATTATAGCGAGTACGAACCATGCAACCGCCATGTCGAATTTGTCAGAGACCGCTCTCTCTATACGGTTAAAAATATGCAACGACTTTGGACGCGTGCCAATGCCACTGGAATAATATGCATATTGCTCTGGATGGGTTGTTTCCAGATCGATTTTGGCGAACAGTTTCACCACGTTGGTATTCTGAGCACAGTCGTGAGTCGAGAGAAAGATATTACACAGATACGGAACAATTACATTCTGACCAAATTGGTTAGAAGTGCCATCAATGCATACCACGAGGTTCCTCGAGTTCTCCTTCTGTCGGGCATTGCACTGAGTACATCTAGAGTGTGAAGTCTGAAGAGATGACTTGGCTGTTGACATGCCTGCGTGGTCGATACGAGGCGAAGTGTTCGGACTCTCCATGGCTGTGAGGGATGTTGAGATAAAGTAGGAGCACGAGAATCCGGAACGGACAAAATGTTTTGACTTATATACAACAGGCATGTGCGCTCAAATAGCGCTAGAGCGCGAGGGTTGCAACGGCGAGCGACACGCCCGGCTGCCGGAATTCAATAACAATGAAGCTAACCGCGTGGATAGAATGTGACGCAAAAATGGAATGGTCAGGGTGTGCGATATGCAATTCACAGTTTCATTATGCACGAGGCCTGCAACGCACTCTTCAGGGATCACGCGGTGAAAGCGTTCGTGACAGGTTTGGTATATAATTGAACTCACCGACCAATGAGTGTAAATGATTTGCAACTCTACTTCAATGAAGGACGTCTTGTTAATCGTTAACTGAGATGCTTCTGTGTTGACGAAATGCTGTAGTTCAAGAGACGTGACAACAAACACCGTCAACCTCACATATGACTTACGCGCTGGCCACAACGTTGACAAAAAACGGTCCTGACGCCGCATGGCCGCCTTGCGCAACAAGCTGGACTCTTAATTAATGCATAAGTATCAGCCAATCGAAAAAGAGAAAAATTATAGGATCCCGAGCGACTGACTATGCGTGTGCTTTGGTTGAAGTCTTGACGATGGTGACCATTTCGGAAAAGGCGGTGCTACTCAAGGATGGGCGCCGGGCGCGTTGCCCTTGACTAGTTGACCCTTCAAAGAGGATGAGGGATCTCTGAAGCGTGTTATCAGCACTCGTTGCTGTACACAAGCTGCAATCAATGTGTCGAACAGAGAGTGCCACGGAACCGAACAGAAGCGAGTTCCACCGTAGAGTGGCGTAACCGAATTCCTACTCGACTGAGGGGCTATGGCGAGTGGCCCAGAGCCTTCATCCACACCAGCCTTCCCGCGAGTTAACCGGGGTTCAAAGTGGCCATTTTTTACCCCGCAGTTCCAAATCGTACCCGACCTTGCGTACAACGTGGATTCTGCCATCCGGCGTAGTCACTTCAATTCAAACCACCGCAACTCACCCTCATCGCAAGGCTTGGGCTCCCCCTTTCAATGTGGTTCCTAGAGATAGGCCTGAATTTAGCTCTCCTAAGCGTGAATACTGAAGGACTGCAGGCCCAGTGCGGCCCCGAAAACGAGTTTCCGGCATCTCACCCACCCATTGAATTCGGGACCGTTATCATGATAGCCGATCAACTGGTACCATGCACATTGTGGAGTGCACAAGCAACCCACCTACCTCGTGACCGGTGCCAGGAATTACTGTTGTCATCATTAGGAGGTGCGCTGAGATGAGTTTGACCTCGTTCGGATCACTGCTGCCACCAGCAGGACTTGGCAACAAGGGATAACTTTTACTTTCGCAGAAATCGTTCACGACTATCCCTGGAGTTCACAGGAGAAAGGAGATGAAAGGAAGAGGACCGTCAGGGACAGCTCCACCAACAGGTTGTTTGAATCTCTCGACTACTACGACGGAAAGCGTCGCTGTGTACTGGATGACAGCATTCGCCGAACCCCTCCTATACCAGATATTTTGTGATCTCCCGTGCATCTGAAGAAGAGGCGGCCCGCCTGATTCAAGGAATGTATTCAACATTGGCGTCTAGTTGTCCCTGACGGCAACGCAGCAGCGTCGTGGAGATTCACTGCAGTTCAAGCGACCCCGAATCTCAAAGCTGTGGGGTTACTCTAATACTGAAACTTTGCAGTCTAACTGTGTTTTATGCAGTTTATTGAGGGTGCGGGAGTGCTGGTAGCGTGTTACGAGCCGTTCTCCAAAGAGCATTCGACAGCAATTTGGCAACCTGAACTCATCGCGCCAATGTCTCCACTCACTTGTAGGCTTTCAAGCAGTGGCAGATTGGGATGATCATCACGGCGATCGCTCTGTAATGGAGTAGTGTAGCGAGGCAATCCCAGTACTGGGGTGGGGTAGCACCGTGTCACCAATCGACATGAGACCTTCTGGGAGCTTATCGTCGACTGATCAAAGGCCCATCGCACCTTACTGTTTGACAAATCAAATGCAAGCCTTTCGTCTGAAGTTCGTCCGAGGGAAGATTGCAGCATTCGAATCCTTGCCGACCATCTGCCAAGCTCTCGATTGGGTTCCAACCCCTCAAAGAAACGGCGCGAACGGTGGATTCTATAGTTGACTTGCTCTAAGCACCTACATTGACAGAATTAATATAACGACGTTTCTCTAAGACTTCTAAATTAACACTGCATTGAGCTTCTTGAAGAAAAGAGGGTCGGCATCGTCAGCAACCGAAGATAGCGTTAGTTGATCCCACCGCTCTGCCTCCTTCTTAATCTCGTTGAGCTTGTTGAGGATGATGTACTGCGCATCGGCACCCAAAGGCAGTCTGAGAGGAGGGTTGGCTTCCCGGGAGACGGCGATGAGCGCACGGCTGACTGTTAACGATGTGATCGTCGGTCGACGGATGAGGGAATTCAAAGAAGGTAAACATACCCTTGGCGGGATCTCCTATGAAAGGAGTAGACTTGTAAAGGTCGCGCATTTTGTTGGCAGGGCTGTTGGGGGCATCATATGCAGCAGACAAGGGGCGATCGACCATGTTGCCCTTGGCCCACTCCGTCCTCACACCTCCAGGCTGGATGGTAATAACTTTAATGTTCCATTCGGGGGAAAGCTCCTTGTGGAGGCCCTCGCTGAATCCCTCGAGAGCTGTAAAGCATATTCAGATCGGGTAATTCTATTTCGCCATGAAATCACGAAGACGTACCAAACTTGCTTGCAGAGTAGAAAGCAAGGGTGGCGTTCGCGGTGAAACCACCGATGGAGGAGATGTTGATGATGCGACCGGCAGGCGTCTTGTGTTCACGGAAGTACTTTACAGCCTGAGGACATGATCAGAGACATCATCTGTTGAACGGGTCGGTAGGCACGCACCTCGCGACTGATCCGAACGGCGCCCCAGAAGTTAACCTCGAATTGGTTACGCGCGTCTTCGTCGTTGGTACATTCGACGACACTGTTCAAACCATATCCAGCGTTGTTGACGACGACGTCGATGCGGCCAAAGTGCTTGTGGACCTTTTCGAAGAGCGCATCGGGGCTGTGGGCGGGATTTCCGACGTCATATTCGACAACGAAGAGTTTGTCAGAGGGATAAGCTGCAATGAACTCGGTGACACTGGATGCTTTGCGTGTGATGGCGGCAACACGTTCGCCGGCTGCAATCACCTCCTTGACTGAGGCTTGGCCGATGCCGGCGGAAGTACCTGTGACTATTGGCGCACTTATAGGTCAGAGACCTGGGAGAACATCAAGCTTGAAAGTTCAACTCACTAAGCCAAACACGAGAGCCCGGCATTGCGGACGAAACCTGTAAATGAAGATATGCAACGAAAGTTACTCTCGACGCCGGAAGTGACCAGTCATGACCAGCTTATTTATTGTTTGCTTGGTACAGCCACATCCGCATAAGTGCGGCGTCAGGACCTACAGCTGCCGGAGTCTCAAGTGCCTTAAAAGTCATCCGCAATCCGCTGCGATGGTGCGATCTCCCCGGGCCTGACAACGAGGGTTATTTTGGTGAGTGCAGGGGAAGCTTGACATTACTGACGGGAACAACGGTGGGATAATCTCCTGTGAATGACTCGTTCACGGCCGCTTCACACTTCCTGCTTTCTCGACTTGGCAGAATACAGCAGAGCATCCAATATCTGGAATGGTAGTATTTTAAATTTCCAGTCTGTTTAGATCGACCCTGTATGATGCGCTCCAGGCTGCCCGGACTATGGTATTGTACTTTTGCATGTGGACCAATCGGAAGCAAGTGATGCCACATGTCAGGGGATGAGCGGCAGCGTCGGGTACGGGGGATCTAGGCAGAAAATTCCACGAGAAGCGACCAGCCAGATGGGGGCACTTGGTAGGCGTATTGCGTACGACATGGCTGACATTGGTAATTTTTTTTTTCTTTTTCGAGAGCGACATATGAAGCTCATTTTGCTATAACGAAGACAAAAATTAAATGATCCCCACAGTCGGGATACAGGGGACCCACCATTCGAGAATGTCAGCGTAATATGATTCTGGCACGGACCCGACGTTAACCGAGTTCTGTTAACCGTGACGCGACTTGGGCTCAGATTGACGACGCACCTGCTGTCTCTTTCCGGCCTTGTCCCTTGGCTGAAGTCGAGTGCACTTCAACATGAAGGATATACAGCTCTCCATACATCAGCCGCTGTTGCCCAAAGCTCTTTCTTCTAGGATGGAGATACATGATTCCAAGGGTGTCAACACGGGTAACAGCCACTTTCGAGCGGCCCAGCAAGAAATCCGAGGACGTCGCTATCGCGCTAACCGGAACCGCCTGACGGACTCTGGCGAGCTTCAAGCTTGCAATCGCATGAGGAAGGAGGGTATGTCGCTTCAGGAGCATCATTTCGGGGGATTTTCTCGGATGTTTCAGCCCCCTCTGAGAATCAAGCTATGCTATGATATCCGCTAACATCGGCACCATCTTGTGCTTGGTGATACCGTCTTTACCGATTCCGCTTGCACCCTCAGAGACAACACGCGCATACACACGGAATTGCTATCCCTGGTATAAATCGACACCTAAACGTTGCATTTCTTGTGCGTTGGAGGTCAAGACGGCAAACGCGCGAGAAGTTCTAGCATAATGTGATCAGTGAGGATGGGGCGGGTCCTGGTAGTGCGCAGCTACTATACCCACCAGTTAAATTCGACAGAGTATATTGACGTGCTCGCGACCGCCCAACGTAAGGACGTATGTCAGAGGCGTTGGACTCAGATAAAGAGACCGGTTTATCGTTTGGCTGAAGCGGCTTTGTTTTTACGGAACAAGTGTCGATATGATAAGCACTGACAACCATGAGTGGAGCTGCAGAAACACACCTTGTCATCACCCTCGAATACCCCAACTGTTGCATAGTTCGTCCTGTCGCTGTTCCCTGTTCCTGTCTACCTCGAGAGCGATTTTCCCTATCGACAATTCGGAGGTCACAAACAACAAGTGTCCATTGGAGGGAATGCAACTGACTAGTAGTGGTCACGGTAGAGTCACTGCGCGCCTTCGAGACTCTGCATCATGGTGAAAGAACTTATCACGGATTTCGAGCGGGGAGACGTTGTGCAGGATAATTGGCAAAGCAGGAAATGTGTGCAACCAAGGAGTGTTTATCGGCTAGGTGAGACGAGGGTACGAGCGAAGTTGCGCCTTTTGTGTATTGCATTCAGTGCTCTTCAACGGTGCTTTTTGGGAGGACTTGGAAGGCTTGACGGACGTATTTTCTCGTAGCCTATATCTGGTTGCTACATACGTCGACGTCGTAGTTGCAGGTTGGTCACACACGTGTACCTCGGATGCACAACCATGTGGTTACGATGACGAAAAGTTTTTCCAAAGCACGGTTTTTTTGGAGGCGACCGATAAGAGTCTACGTATTCTGCTGCTCACTTCATGACACGCATAGGGAAACGCGAACGAAGTAGGGGGCCACCAGAGAACCTCTTGTCGCCATCAGGCTGGGCCCTCAAAGTTCATAACGTTCAATGACTGGTGTGTAGTTCGTCGCTGCTTCCCGTTCACAATAGCTTTGACTGTAAATTTCCTCAAGGACTCGGACAGCACGGAGGTCACCACCACAACTTGAATGGCGACAATAAAAAGTGTGATTGTGAGTGCTCAAAGATGATTATATGTGTGTGAACTGATGCATATTGATAAGGAGACACGTGGCGACCAGACGAGGAAGCGGTGCTGCAAGTAGACGACTACGCACCTTTCATTCCATCGCTGCGATACCTGGTCAAGCATATCTTCGAGGCTCAGCCCGCGGTCAAGGAATGGCAAGTGCCTATGCGAGATATTTGAGAGTGCAATACTGACAATAACCCAAGAGTCGACTGAAAACAGCCCCTCCTCCAGGATCGTTCACCGAAAGAGAGCAAGACCGATGCAAATAGATGGTCAAGATTCCGTACGATCAGTTGCGTGTCTTGTTGATGGGAAGCACATTGTGAGCGCTGGCGACGAAGGGAAGATACGACGTTGGCGAATGGAAGATGGTAAGGAGGTGGGGATACCAATAGATGCGGGGGATCCTATATGGAACATCGCGGTGTCACGAGATGGAAAGTGGGTGGTGAGTGGGACGAGGAATGGCAAGGTGACGGTGTGGAATGCAGAGAGCCACGAAAAGGCGACCGAGTTCAAAGCGCACGGCGGATACGCGTTTGCGGTGGACGTCTCCCCGGATGGAACTATATTTGCGACTGGATCGGATGACAAGACTGCCTGTGTCTGGTCGCTCTCGACTGGCCAGCGACTGCTCGGGCCCTGGAAACACGACGAGAGGGTGGCCGTGGTCAAATTCTCACCCGACGGACAACTCATCGCCACTGCTGCTACATGGAGCTGCGACTCCGTTCGGATCTATGACAGTCTGAACGGCGACTTCCTCGTTGACTTCCCGGCCCAAGTGTCCGGGAACCAGTGCCTCGCCTGGGCCAGCAATAGCGAGCAAATCTTCACCTTATCTCGCAATGGACCTATCAAGTGTCTTGACGTGTCTATCGGGACGACGCTCTCTCAATGGTCCATCGTCAAGAATCCCGAGTGCATCACCCTGGCAAGCAACGAGACACTCATAGCAGTCTCTAACAACTCATCGGTGTCATTCTGGGACACTACGACACACAAGCAGATCGGATACGTCATTGAGCATGCAGATCGCGTCGTGTCCATGGCCATCTCAGCAAACCACGTCCTTGCGATGGGCAGAGGCAATACAATCTCGCTTCGCAGTCTGCGAGATATCCTTCCCTCTCGCTACCTTGACGTTGTAAGTTCAACCGCATCCGAAACTCGCTGCATGAGATGCGTTCTTTATCAATATCCGCTTTGTTACTTGTAACAGACGTTTCGTGGGCGGGGAAGTTGGCGCATGAACATGTTGAAAGAGGCTGATCTTGAGGGGACCAGCGAATCAAGTCATGTGCGAGATGAGGACTCGGGTGCGTCCATTGGTACCCCAACTCGTCCTTCATTGACATCCATGTCCATAGACAGAAAAATCGCTCATCTCGAAAACGAACTCGCCAAATCCCGACATGCAGCCAATCAGGAGATGGATCGTCTGGATGAGATGATCAGGTCACTACGTGCAGACCTGCATGCACAGGAAACGACCTCAAGTACGTTCATTGTCACCCTGACTCGCACTCCCTGACTGGTTTTCTATCATCCGTGTCTACCAAAAAAAAAAAAAGTGAATCTCGAGAGAACTGTACAAGAACTCCGTCACGAACTCGCTATGTCTCAGCGCGCAGTCAATCAGGAGAAATATACCCTGAACGAAACCACCAAGTCCCCGAGTGCCGATCTTCGCGCACCGAACGAAAGCTCAAGTACGTTCATCGTCACCCTGGCTCGTGCTTCATTGACATTCACGTTCTGTGTCCGAAAGAGTCGCCTGCCATGATTTTGGAGGTGCCACAGGCGACCAGAGATTCTGCACAGGAGACGGCTGTGCTTCATCCTGGGTTCGACAGAGTACGCGACAAACTTTATTTGGCTTCGATGCGCCGAACAACCCTCGTGGAAGAAATTGCGTATTCACTGTTTGGGTCTTTCAACTTTTCCATCCCCATCGTATATGGCGAGGGCGATCGCACAGTCGGTCGTCTCCTGAAACACATTCTGGCAGGGTCAGGTGATGTCACAATCCTCGCCTGGACAGGGTGCGCGGGTAGCTACAACAGTTGCCTACCCATCGACCTCACTGTCTACAATGAACTTGTCCCGTCACACGTCCCACAACCCATTGAGGTGGCTGAGATGGACGGCATAATCACGATATTGCGTTCATCCTTGCCTAACCTCTCCTTGGCCGTGATGATGCATAGCCGCCTCAGCGAACTTCCTTCGCCTTTCCTTTTGGCAAGTCGACTGCGACTTCCTGGAATTCTTTCTCCCCTCCCCAAACTCGTCCACATCTCAGATCCAGATCCGGAGACAAATCTTCATGTATACCATGCGACGACGTCCATGTTCGGGGACATAGAGATCAAGACAGCAGATAACTTGACTGGGCCAAAGGATCTGTGTCTCGTCCATCCATGGATCCGCCCCCTGCTAGACCAAGAGTTCTCGAATGGTGCGGCTGCGCTTGACAAAACCACGCAAGCGCTCCGATTCGTCGCTCGTCTTAGGCAGCCATTTGGCGCACTGTTGTTCGAGCGTCTGTCACGCATAGAGTATAGGCGAGTCGCCACGGACAGTTTGATCATGGTCCAGATCCGTGAGGAGGTTCCATTGGATAACTTGATGGACAACATCCGTACGATCGAAGTACAGTAGTCCTAACTTCATGTTCAATAACAAAGCGCACAGGCTATTGAACTCAGCTCATCATCTCATCGAGGCTATGGCATGCGGCATTACACGGAACACCACACCATGTCCACACGGTAGTGGAATTACATTTGACCTTGCTCGACCTTCACGACCTTCCCTCACCATCCCAGGCCTTGTGGCCAGCCGACTGAGCCTTACA
>QFEM01015175.1:0-12802 GCA_003316205.1 Boletus bicolor | reverse complement strand
AACCTGGGAGACAGATACAACAATTTTTTCTTCGATTCCACGTGTAAGTAAATATAGTCTGCTCCCGTTCCTAAGGCTCCACTGTTTGACAGGTCTTCGTGCAATCGCACGCCCACGATGGTCAATTCATTACCAGGAGCCCTCAGTCGTGAGCAGATCTCGTCAACGTACCTCCGCGCCAACATTCCTAGCGTGTGTCTCCGTTTCCCAGAAGTAGAGACCTTCCATCTCTCCGAGCCTGAAAGAATATTCATGTTTCATCTATCGTGCCAGTGCGAGTGCCTAACGTGTGTTGACAACGTTGACTGGACACGGCGGATTGCGCACGAAGCCTTGACAAGGGCAACCACCACCCTATCGGAGAAACGCCCAAGTCATGATTGATCCACCTTTCTCCATCGTGTCAATTGAAAGTTCGATTTCGATCTATCGATCTGGCTTATCATGTCTTCGTTCAAGTGCTCGCGAACAAAATGAATTCGTATGTATGGCAACCAAACGGAGGCGCGTATAAATGGGATCCGGGACTACTGTGGACTCAAATGCGATGCGTTGCGATTGATGAGATCGATTCGTGCGGAGGTATCTTGGATACTTGGACATCGGTGGACATAAGGCTCTGGACATGAGATGTGTATACCGATTGGGTGGCAGTGATGAGACGCGTGCGTGAGCGTGGTCGACGGAAGTGGCAGACATGGGAGCCACTATATTGAATAAATGGAATTTTATCCAACAGAATTTTGCCAAGGTAAATACACATGATCAGTTGCAAGTACTTACTGTAGTGACCGACATATCGCTCCACTTGCACGTCGCAGGACGCGGGCTCGCGGTTCGCGCGGCCCTGGCACTTCGTGTTCGAACGTGTGCGAATTTAAGCGATCCAGTTTTGGTAATTGCGGATATGTCTCGATGACTCGTGCGCGAGGTCTTCCTACATCATATCGAGGTCTACGTGAGCCGTGTCTGTATGAGTGAGTTTCTGCAATCCAGTCTATGTGAGGTCGCCTCAATGTCGCCGTCAGACGTCGAAGCGCTCAACGGTCGCTTGCTCTTTGCCATCCCGAAAAAAGGTAACGTCCAATCAGCGCGAACGCTCATAGACACACACTCATCTCCGTGTACAGGAAGACTGCACGAGCGATGCTTGCAGTTACTTGCCGGTGCGTGCGTTTCGTTGATCTTGATGTATCACACACACCTCGTTTGAGAAGGCGAGAGCGCTGATGGAAATCTATCAGGTGCGGATATCCAGTTCCGCCGATCGAATCGTCTCGACGTTTGCCTCGTGATGAACCAACCCATCGCACTGTAAGTCGACCTGTACCGCCCATTACACCGCTCAGGCTTTTTTATTTATTTTTAAATCATAATCTAATTCTGAAACGCCCGCCCATGCACAGCGTGTTCCTCCCCGCTGGTGACATTCCCTCCTTCGTCGGGAACGGTAACGTCGATCTCGGTATCACCGGTCACGACGTCATCCTCGAAGCCCAAATGCAAGACAAAGTCACCGAAGTCCAACGCCTCGCCTTTGGAAAATGTGCATTACAGATCCAGGTGCCCGAACGGGGGCCGATCAAGACGGTGGAAGATCTCGCCGGAAAGCGCGTCGTGACGAGTTTCGAGGTGCTTGCGGGGGAATACTTTGGACGGTTGGACGACCAGCTGGCATTGGTGGGGGAGCAGCGGACGAGGATTCAGTACATTGGAGGGAGTGTGGAGGCGGCGTGTGCGTTGGGGTTGGCGGATGGGATTGGTGAGTGGACGAGATGCATGGGGTCGCGGTTCGATCGTGCTGACGGCGATCTCTACTGTCTAGTGGATCTCGTGGGTACGTATGAACGCCGAATTGATACTTCACACATCCGACGTGGATAACCGAAACACTGAACAGAATCGGGCGATACCATGCGCGCGGCGGGACTGCACGCTATCGCCACGCTACTTGAAACTGAGGCGGTCCTTATCAGGTCCACCACGCCTTCGCGCGCTGATCGCACTTCTCTGATCAATCTAATCGCGAGTCGCATCGCCGGTGTCGTAGCCGCTGAGAAATACGTCGTGTGTTCCTACAACATCTCTCGGGAGGCGCTGCCGCGCGCGGTTCAAATCACACCTGGACGAAGGGCGCCGACGATCAGTCCGTTGGAAAAGACGGACTGGGTGGATGTGAGCGCGATGGTGGAGAAAAAGGGGTGTGCGAGGGTGATGGACGAGTTGGTGGCGATTGGGGCCGAGGATATCTTGATCTATAGTTTGAATAATTGTCGTGTATGACCCGGGGCGCCCAGCTGTGCGATTGAATTCAATTCCCTGCCGTGATAGCTCCAAAAAATTCGTCATGTTCATCAGATTGGTTACGTCCACAGGGATTAATAGACAGACTACTGCATGAGTCACCCACCTGAGTGCCAACCTTCACAAACGCTCTGATTCAATCGCGATGACAGAATGCACGTCCGACAAGTTCAAAAAGTTGCTTGAAAGGCTCGTCAAGACACCCGAGTATTTCACCCCGGGCGACCTCAAACTCGCCCTCGAACACCTCTTTACGCCCGATGTCGTTCCCCCCGCGCAGATTGGCGCCTTCCTCGCTGCGATGCATATCCAAAGGGTAGAACGACGTCCAGAAAACCTCGCAGCGGCCGCCGAGGTGCTCCGTTCCCGGGCACTCAAAGCGGCGATCGAAGACGACGACAAAGACTTTGTCGTCGACATCGTCGGGACCGGTGGGGACGGTCACAATACATTCAACGTCAGCACGACCGCCGCTATCGTCGCAGCCGGCGCAGGCGCTCGAGTAGTCAAGGTACGGTAACACAACGTTCCCGATTCCAGCACCGCACACACCCCTGATGGCTCATCGCGTCACCCTAGCACGGCAGTCGCGCATCGACGTCCTTGTCGGGCTCTGCCGACCTCTTACAATCCCTCGACTGTCTCTTCGTCGCACCGACGGCGGGAACACCTATGCCTATCGCCCGCGTCCCCTTCACGTTCATCCTCGCACCCCACTACCACCCCTCCCTCGCCCTCATCGCGCCCTACCGCAAATCCCTCCCCTTCCGCACCCTCTTCAACATCCTCGGCCCGCTCATCAACCCCGCGCGTCCCCGCGGTATGGTCCTCGGCGTCGCCGAACGCGAACTCGGCCTCCCGTTTGCAAAGTCGCTCAAGGATGGGGGCGTGGTGAGGGCGCTGGTAGTGTGTGGGGCGGAGGGGCTCGACGAGATCAGCTGTGCGGGGGAGACGTGGGCGTGGTCGCTCACGCCCGACGGGGAGATCGTCGAGACCGTGCTGCACCCCGCGCAGTTTGGGCTCGGCACGCACCCGCTCACGGCGGTGGCGGGTGGCCTGGCGTCGGAGAACGCGGCGACGCTGACGCGGTTGCTGACGTCGGGGAATGAGATACCGGAAGCGTTGACGCCGGTGTTGGAGTTTGTGTTGATGAACGCGTCGGCGCTGTTGGTCGTTGCTGGGGTGGCGGTGGATTATAAGGATGGGGTCAGGTTGGCGAGGGAGAGCATTGCGTCGGGAGCGGCTTGGAAGGCGCTAGAGACTTTCCGTGAAGCTGGGCGGACAGCGATAGCGAGCGTTGCAAACCAAGGAAAGTAGTGCAGTGCCATATCGAACCCTTGAATGAATGATCTTTGGCGTGGTCGTTGTCGATCGAAGAAGCGAACATAGACTGTCCCTTCCTCTCGTGACCAGGTATGGCAGCCAAGTGTGTTCAGTCACAAGGGGCCCGTTGTTCTGTTGGATTCATAGATGATCCGGTGGGGTCCTGTCAGCAGTCGGATGACCCGTGCATAATATAATATTGATACTGCTCAGGGACCACGAGGAGGGTTCGACAGCCGCAGGGTGTACCCCGATCTTTCAGGCTGGGCCGTACCATCCGGGGGAGATCAAACAACATCGGACAACCAGTATGTCTACGTTGGGGCAAATAACAAGTAAATCTTATGATGCTGCCAGTGAAAGGGGTCACCTTCTGATTGATACTCCGACAGAACAGACGTGCCGTTTAACAGGAGAGATATGAGACAATGATTGACTCTGACAGAATCAGTAACCTCGATGGATGGAAAGCATGACATTACGTTGTCGCTTCGCCACTGGCCAACCAGATTCTTGCCAGTAGTGTTCGATACAACCCAATGTGAGGTATGGAAGGATTAAAGGCTCGTTTCGAGGGCTGTGCACCGACCTAAACATACGACTTTTCGGGTTCCAGCGCTGCTATAGTATTAGTGTTTAAGTAGAACTTGGCGTGTCGGTTGCTACATAATATACCACTTGTCTAAAAAAAGAAACATACCTTTACTAACGTGGTCACGATCATAGCTGGGGCGGGCAAGTCCGTATTGACGTATGTTCACGTTTCGTCTGTTCCAGAGACACTGACTCTGCTAGCAGGTGGTCCGTTATCAGTTCTTCGAGAAGTCCCAGCGCGCTAAAGAGACGTCCTTGCGTCTCTATTGCGATTTTTATAATGAGCGGTCTACTAGCGTTATGTTCTGCCCTCTCCCTATTTATTGTTAACTTCGCGGTGTTACCGTCACGGAACAACATCAAGGAACTCCTTGATTCCCTCAGTGACAACGTAGTTATTGAATCAGCAGCCTCTAGGATGTCTGGGAGCTTCCCAGTGCCTCATAGAGACCATAGGACATGCACAGCTCTCCGTGCACAACTGACCCTTGCGTATTATTATAGTTCCTATTTCGTGTTTTCCTTTCGTGTCAGTGACATGGCAGACATGAGACAACTGGACGCACCAAAACATCGAAGAGACCATCCCTATAATCACCGACTCATGGTTCCACACGCCATGCTACACAGAACAGAGTATACCTCCGTCTTGAGCCAGGCATCCAGTGTAACCCTACAAGTTCGGAATGACTTTCCGAGGAAGCTTACGATAGAATTCTCTCCGTAATCGATATGAAGGTCCAGCTCGGGGTAGGACAACTGTGAGCCCAACGAAGGGGACTTACGTAAGAAGCAATTACGGGACCGGATGGACCCCGTATGATGCTTGGACTATGCCATATGTACAATTTGAACATGACTTTGTAAGTACATGTTGTTATACGTGATTGACCTCATGGTTCTTCATAGAGTTTTCGGCGACGAGTGCTCATAATTCCTCGCGGCCAGGCACGACTTGAAACGTAGGCCCTTGACGAGCCGGGTTAACGGAAACTGTTGATCCTCCTCCGTCTGGATGAAAGCGTGTTCAGAACGTCGCCTGTATACGCTGCAAGCAAGGTTCCGGGTCCGGCGGGTAACTCTAGTGCGCCTCAGTAACCAGCCGGCATGTCTTTATGGTGCCTGTAAAGACGGCCCTGAGGCCTAGAGGTCGTCATATATGATATATATCTCCGCCTCTTAGTACCGGCATATTGTGGTTCTTTTTTCTTCTCCCTTCCTTTTGTCTTCCAACTACAGTCCTTCGCTTTTTCCCCCAACGGTTTACTCACTGCCAGGACTCAAACAGGGGGTATATAGCCCGTCATGCTTAATGGCTCGGGCGGACCTCGACGCTGCTGGTCAATGTCGGTATTGACCGTGATCGATTCGGAGCAAGCAGCAACGAGCTCCACTTCAACGATAGTGGAACCTGAGTCTGTTGTTCAACCTCACAAAGATTTTGGGGTCCTGGCTGTGCCTGCACGGCTGCGATACGACCCTGGTCGGCAGCTGGATCTTGGGAGGTGGACCCAAATCGGCTTGAGTCTTTGCTGCACATTTGGTGAGCATGCCGTTATTGATATAATACGTTCGTTGTGTTAACATAAGGAAGTGGTGGCCAATCTTTATTATTGTCAGCCTCTCCTGAGTAAGATGAGTCTGTCTTTTGTGGTGGATGCATTGCTTACGAGTTACATTTCCAGTCGAGATAGCCGATTCGTTCCATGAGACGTACGCGACAGTAGCATGGTAGGCTTGGGCTATGTTTGCTTGAGCACTGCTGACCGCGTTTCAGGATACCCACCATGTATCAAGCAGGGTACGTTTCCTATGTCTTAGTGGAGCCACTACTCATGGCGTTCGCATATGACAGATATTGTGTTGGGTTATTCTTCATCTCTCCTCTCGGTGATCTGGTTCGGCGTCGTCAGCTGATAATAGTTCTCCTCTGCATTACGGCCTGCCTTTCGGTGGGCTTGGCTCTGTCACGGAGTTTCTTCGCCTTCCGTACACTCGCTATCCTTATCGGCGTGTTCAACGTCACCCCCCAAATCCTCATCCCCTTGGCAGCCGACCTCGCAGCACCACAACACCGTGCCTGCGTTGTCTCCATCCTCCAATCCGGTCTCATGCTCGGCATCCTCCTTGCGCGCGTCATCTCCGGCGTTATCGGCTACTTCACCACCTGGCGCACGGTGTACTACATGGCCATCGGCGTGCAGGCCGTCGTCTTGTGTGGTGCTTATGTCTTCATACCGGATCACCCGCCCAAGAATCCCCACCTCACGTATGTGGAAATCCTGCACAGCACGGTCACGTATTCTGTCACCGAACCAAGACTCGTGCAGGCTGCGTTGATCAATGTTGGCTCGGTGGCATGTTGGACTAATTTTTGGGTGACGCTCACGTTTTTGTTGGGTGACGAGCCGTATCATTTCTCGACGTGGGTCCCCTTCTCCCTTCCCCTTTTTTGCTTTGCTTATGCTGCAAATCCACTCGCAATAACGATGAAACATTGACCGTGCCTCTGACGTGTTTATGTTCGAATATCTAGGTTGTATATCGGTATATTTGGGTTAATTGGTATCTTGGGCATCTTTTCAGGACCGCTGGCAGGTCGCTTCATTGAGCGGCTCGGTGCCTGGTTTTGCGTGCTTGTCGCGACCCTTTGCCTATTGGTCCTGCAGAGCATCCAAATGGCCGCCGGTGGGATCAATATCGTCGTCGTTATCATCGTGTGTTTTGGGATCGATGCGTTTCGACAGGCGCAGACAGTGTCGCTGCAGACGATCGTGTTTAGGTGAGCAAGGTTTTATGATAGAACGCTTTCGGAGACGGTGACAAACCGAGATGTGCAGTATTTCCGAAGAGGCACGCTCGCGCCTGAATGCTACCCTTACTGTTTCGGTACGTGTTCCCCCTCTGCTCAGTTTTTGACCGCATTCCTTTCTTTCAAGTGCTAATGTTCCCCATTCATCTGTTTGTTCACTTTGCTGTCGACAGCTCTTCGCGGGTCAAGTTATTGGGTCCTCCGTTGGTTCGCACGTCTTTCTCCGATACGGCTGGCGCGCCGCCGCCGCACTCTCGGTCGGTCTCTATGGGTGGCAACTACTCGTCCTGTTCATGCGTGGACCAAATTGTGGACAGCATGTTTGGTTTGGGTACGAAGGTGGGTTTGCGTTGGGTGATCAGAAGCTGTACCAGGAACATACCGAATCCACTTCACACGCGGCGAGTGTGGGCGATAGGACGGAGACGGAGACGGGGATGACGACACAGGCGACGGTTGAGACGTGGACGCCTGGAAGCTCGTGCTGTGCGGGAGAATGTGTATGATTGCTCCTGGTCTAAAAATATGGGAGACCGAGGGTGACAGAGGGTATGGTATGAAGAGGTAGAGCGTCCTACAGTATGTATTATCTGTACAACGATCCGCATCTTAATGCGCGTTGTAGAATCCCTGACCGGGTGATATACATCGGATATGTAATTTCCGAAGGAGTCAGGTCTTGGTCGGGTCATAATATGCAAGGATGGCATTTAATCTTTGGAATGTTGGTCCGGGTGAGAATAAAGCGTCACAATTATGTACCTAGCAGAGGGGGTTAGGTATCACCGCGGGAAGGCGAGGTGCACGGAAAATAGAGGATAATGAAGTAAAGAGGCAAGTTATCGAGAGATTCCAAGTACTGGAGCTCACCGGATGGCATACTGGGATGGAAGAGAAACGCATCTCGAGACTATCAAGCGATCTCATACGGAGGGAGGGGATGGGGCAATTTATAATACAAGTCATTCCCCGAAGCTCGGAACGGGAAAATGGAGCATGGACACGCTTTTGCCAAACAGACGGGGGTCGCGCTCAAGAAGCGGGGATAGTATAAGAGGATTTGAGGTACATTCCGAAGGGACTCGGTGACGATATGAATGTGGGTGGTGTTCCCCCTGAATCCTACACTAGGTCTTGGCGTGTCCTATTTGTTCCGTACGCTGGTAAGCCGAGGTGTGGCGCAAAGGGTCAGTCCGAGCCCGTCGACGATGTGCTGTGTCTACGTAGCTTGACCCATGTTTGAGTATGTAAAGATTCGTCCGTTTGAGGCACTTTAGCGTGTCGAACCATTTTGCCACGCTGTAGAACCCTCGATCGCTAATATGAAGAAAATAGGTGGATTAGATGTCATGTCGAGAAGTGAGGATATTATCTCATAACAGCAGGTTCGAACGAGCAGGATTTCAACGAGCTACAGAGAGTAAACGGATTCCTGAGTCTGGTTTCTTAGGAATTTGCAGTTGGTAGGAACCTACATCTGCTCCATGCTTGGCGATATACATACGGCACCACTCATGATCACAGATATCACAAATAACTGTGCAGGGACTCGGACCGGGTGGAGACTGGACAAAAAGTTCAAGGAAGAGGCTACAGTGTGGAGAGGCGAGAAATTTCGGTTCCTTCTCGATCCTTGATCAAGTCGAACTCGCCTGCCTCCCTCCCCAATGTCCACAAGCCTAGAATTTTGGGAATTTCAGGCACCGCTTGAAAGGAATGTGTGAAACGGCGGAGAAACGCTTGCAGGAAAGCGCGTGTTCCTCCATTTGTGTAAGCAACGTTGTGCAGACACAATCACGACTGTGCGAGCTCAGTGTATCACAGCTTCGCGACAATTTTCCCAGTGTCATCGGATTGACAGTGGGTATCAAGATGCATCCCCCTAGCACGGGTTCAACGTACTTACCACTTGTATTGGGCACTCAAATCAAAGTCCACTGCGCGCAAAACTCGTTGCATTCTGAGTGGGACGCAATTAGCCTAGGGGCAGGACGTTGTCATAATGAGTGAGTTGTTATTAGCTCCAAGTCCGAGTCAAGCTGTTATCCCGGTCTCATTTCGTGCCTCGCACCTTGACATCCGCCCCCGTGTTCGATCACTTCTACGTCGGTTCAGAGTTCCAGGCCACAGCTTGGAAGGCAATGTCTTCTATTTAAATAACGTCCGCCGGGATCTCCTCGAGTTCGTCCACTTCTCGTTCTCGTTATATCCTATACTGGGATTCGGTCGTCCATCGTTTATTGTTCATGCATCCGCCCGCTGGATCAGGGCGGGGACACAGTTGAGCAGTTTCTGCAGTGAGCCTCCTGCGAACCCTCATTTACAACATCGCTCTATCACCACTTTGCGGCGATCAATCTTTCGCGCGTGCCAGGCCAGGTCTTTGCAAAGCAAGGAGTCAATTTACGCCTGCAGGTCAAGGCGATGGTTCATATCTCCGCTTTCCTGTGGGCCGTAAGGTTATATTCTTCAGCCTGTTGACTACCAGCGCGGCTGCTCGTGCTTCTGCGTCCCCTCCTGCCTATTTCCATCGCTGGTTACACGATGGATGTGGAACAGGCCTTTTCGACTCTCGAAGAATCCTCCGCACCGCATAAGGATTTTGGGTTCCTTGTCGTTCCGAACCGACTCAGGTACTCTGCTACTCATCCGTTCCATTTCGGACCGTGGTCCAGTATCGCATTTGGCTCGGGATGTGCATTCAGTCAGTGTTCCACCACTGAGGAGAACCCTGTCTGACCTCCAGAAGCTGTGGCGAATCTGTACTACTGCCAACCACTCCTGAGTACGTTTCCTTATCTTCCTTACCATCGGCCTCATGCAGCCCCATTTCGGACCATAGTCCAGATGTCGATTGATTTCCAAGCGACGTACGCGGACGTATCACAGTGAGCGATTTCATGCGAAACTGTCCTCGTCTGATTTCTCTTCAGGGTTCCTACGATGTACCAAGCTGGGCATGTCTTGTCACTCTATCAATTGGTTCAAACTGAACATGTCTGGGTAACAACAGATATTGTATTGGGTTGTTTTTTATATCCCCCCTGGGGGATCTCCTCCGGCGACGTCAGTTGATTCTGATGCTGGTGATCATCACAACATGTCTCTCAGTTGGTTTGGCTCTGTCAAAAAGCCTTCTCGTCTTTCAGACATTTGCATTCCTTCTTGGAGTGTTCAACGTTACCCCTCAAATTCTTATACCCTTTGCTGTGGACTTGGCTTCGCCAAGACACCGCGGAGCTGCAGTGTCAGTTCTGCAGTCCGGCATCATGTTGGGGATATTACTAGCTCGCGTGATAGCTGGGATCGTTGCTTACCTCTTTCAATGGCGCGTGGTATACTATGTATCCATCGGGGTCCAGGTCGTTGTCTTGTGTGGGATATATCTGCTCATACCGGATCAACCGCCGAAAAATCTTGACCTCACTTACTTCCAAATATTTTACACAATGGTCAAGTATCTGGTCACCGAACCACGACTTATACAGGCGGTATTCATCAATGTTGCATCCGTTGCGTGCTGGTCGAGCTTCTGGGTGACGCTGACTTTCTTTTTGGGAGGTCCACCCTATTATTACTCGACGTAGGTTCCCTCGCAGTTGCGTTGGGCTGGCTGAGATCAAAACTCCTAGGCTGTATATTGGTTTATTCGGTCTTGTTGGAGTCGTGGGTGTGTTTGGAGGGCCTCTATTCGGGCGGTTCAGCCACCGGTTTGGCCCTTGGTTGTCGTTGCTTGTAGCGACCTGTTGTCTTCTCGTCTTGCAAAGCATCGAGACCGCAGCTGGAGGCTTCAACATAGCCGTTGTAGTCATCTTCTGCGTCGGACTTAATGCTTTCCGACAATCACAGACCGTTTCTCTGCAGACCATAGTCTTTGGGCAAGTCCTTGCCACTGAGGCCTCAAACGATCCACTCTAACCTATACCCCAACCAGGATCTCGGAAAATGCTCGATCACGTTTAAATGCTGTCCTCACCCTGTCGGTATGCATGTCATCTTCACGAATACATCGTAAATTATCGCTAATTCTCTTGGATGCCTTGTATAGCTTTCTGCGGGGCAAGCGATGGGCACGTCTGCAGGATCCCAAGTCTTCTTAACTTACGGCTGGCGTGCTGCTTCCGCACTTTCGATGGCGTTTTATGGATGGCAGTTGTTTGTTCTCTTCCTTCGGGGGCCGAACTGCCAGGGATACACGTGGTTTGGCTATGAGGGTGGATTCACCTACCAGGTGGAGCAAAAGCAGAATGGCACAACCACTCCCGCGACTCAAACGTCCTCCATGCTCGACATTGCGTGTTCCAACTCGAATCAGGCTGAAGGCGAGAACCGTCAAACGTGAAGGAGGCTTGCCAACGATCCGCCTTTCCTTTGTGACACTTTGCATAATGACTGCGCCGAAACTATTATTATTCCCGGTTTGATGTCAGTATTTCATTCGCAACAATGTAGAGCCGTTTTCCTCATCCATCGCTATGGACATAACTAATGTAAACTTTTGCATGTACCTTACCTTTCTACTTTACGACGGCGTGGGGTTATTTTCTCCACGAGTAATTTACACCGTGGCAGTGGAAAGTAGATGTTTTTACTTAATACTAGTCAAGTGAATCTTACGTAGTACTCGCTCTAAATCAATGTCCTTTTTGAATGTTGAACGACGAACACTTGGTACACCCAAGCCCAGACAACTTACCAGACTACAGGTAAGGTGTTTCACCAAGAAGACAAATCTTTCTCTAAACAGGCTTTAACGACGGACCACAACCAAGACCCTTTCAATGCGGCGGGGGTCTGTTTGGTAACATTCCATTGAGTTGAGTCTTGCCCCCAATGTTGCCAGAGCTAATGCGCAAGATTCGCTATCACGATGCGTGTGCGAGGCCTCGAGCTTGTTCTACAACTCGTCCAGAGCATACGGCGTCCAATTGACTATGGATCCACGACGCAAGCACGCTGTCACCTTGAAACCTGTTTCTACCCAACTTTGATGCCTCTTGGTTTTTGTCCTCGTTGGACGTATCCCATGACTAGCGTACATCCCAACATGCAGTATTCATTACTGAAATCACCGTTCCGTGGTCACGAAGTCACCTGGTGTCTTCCCAAGATGTTTATAAATACTTGTCTTGGATGCGAGATGGGGCTCCGTCTCCTCTGCTCCACGGACAATGTCGACCTCTCCTGCTGGCACAACCATGGGGACACCAATGGCGGCTGTGCCTCCATCAACCGAACAAGTGTTAAACGTTCGACATCCTACGTACCGATACGACTTTGGGTTCTTACCCATCCCAAAACGACTCCGTTATGACCCAGATAAACCGTTCTACTTTGGCATGTTTCTGAACGTGTTCTTTGGCATTTGCAACACTCTGGGTGAGCTTGACATCTGTTACACGTACTCTGGTACGCTCATGACGCGACAAGTTTGCGCCAATCTCTACTATTGTCAACCCATATTGAGTGAGGGTGATCACGCTCATGGCTCGGTTATCCGGCTCATGAACAAATCGTAGTTCAATTATCAACTTCTTTCTCCGTGACTTATGACGAAGTATCAAGGTACTTGACCGTGTCTTGCAGGCAGGCAGAAAGAATTGATGATGCGCCTTGCCAGAATACCCACTTTAGTACAGGCAGGGTAGGCTGTTTAACTTTTCAATTCCCTCTTACTCATGATAACAGGTATGGAATTGGAATCCTGACCATTTCTCCCATGGGTGACATGTTACGCCGTCGTGGACTTATCCTCCTCCTGGTGTGGTG
>QFEM01015170.1:0-14161 GCA_003316205.1 Boletus bicolor | reverse complement strand
CTCGTACGAAAAGACGACTTTCAGGCTTTTGCTGATATCCCTTGTCCTTGTCTCCTCCGATTCCTCACGATCATCTCCTAGTGGCTACACCGCTTTAGCGAGTGGATCTCGTCCCGTAGTTCACCCCCATGTCTTCCAGCGGCAATCCAGGCGCTTCACGCAGTACACTCACACCCTCTACCACCAACGGCACACTACCAAAGTCCCCCGGAGGACTCGTTCCGACCAACTATGTCACGACTAAAGAGGGCCTCACCGTTCGCGCTCGCATTGAACCTACGCTTACCGTCGAGGATGTCGTCCGTCAGCTTTGCGTCAACCTCAAGGTCACCGACCCTGCAACTCATTTCGCATTGAGAGACCGCGACACTGATGAGCTGGTGACAAACGACAATCTCAGGAAGAAGATCAAGAACAAAGTTCATTTGAGGTCCCTCTTTTCCTCTTGGTCATCCCCGCTTCGTCGCTCACCCCGTCCATCCCAGGCTAGTCAATGCTTCCCATATCGAAGCTGCAGAGATCGTCCAGAAACTGACTTATCGAGATGAAAAGTCTCTCAGACTGTCACTGTTCTCGTTGCAGAAATTCATCAAAGTATGTCATTCACTCTCTGTCCATCACCCCGCCAACAGCGCCTTTAGGAAGAAACATTTGCTCAAGAGTTTCTAAATCGCAATGGTCTCCAAGCCCTCGTTCACGTCATCTTTACCGAACACGGAAATACCCTCGCAGTACGTCTCGCCTAGTCCCTCTTTCAATAGTACCGGTCCTCAGGCAATCCTCCATCAAGTACGCACTCACCGCAGTGCAAAATCTGATGGACCTGGAATATGGTTGGTCTTCGCTCAACGACGAGTTCATCTCCAAAATAGTGCAGATACTTTCGTCGCCTCACTCCCTGATCAATGTCTGTCGACCTGCGACAGCAATCCTGAAAAAGTTTGTTGAAGCTGACCCCATGAGCATACCTGGCCCCATCGTGGCTAGTTCGAGTAGGAGCGCGCCACAGCTACCACTAGACTCAGTTTATAAGTTTGGATTCCAGTGTGTGTTTGAGCAGATGCAAAGGGGGAAGGGATCTTTAGAGACCGTCATCAATCGTCTAGGAAGCGCCGACACTGCTATGGCATTGAACAGGCATGTACCATCCTTGGGTGTTGCCACAAATCCATTGGCTCACCGTCCTTCCAGCTTGATGTTGATAAACTCCCTCTTGTCTCATGTGAATGATGCCAGATGGGAGGAATTTATTTCTGAACTTGAACAGCTAAATGTTCGAAAAGCTGTTATTGTAGGTCAGACTTGCACCCACATTCACTGACAAACTGAAAGGTACTTACAGCGCCTCATGTCATCTCATGTCATCGACGATTTGACATCCTGTATTCTGGACTTTCAAGCAAACATTATCCGCGTAACCTATCGGAAGAAGACGACATTGGTGGAGCCCCAGGCAGAACCCACGCACGACTCTCTATTACAATACATCTGGGACGGTAGCAAACTTCATGAGGAGGTTGATCCAGACGGCCAAGTAGTCAAATGGAAGAAGCTTGGATTTGGTAGTGAGAATATCATTGAAGAGTTTCAGGAAGTTGGCCTTCTCGGCCTCGATTGTCTGTTCCACTTTGTTCAGAAAGACCCGGAATTTTTTTCCAAGGTATGGTGCATAGTTGAATTGTCGCAGAGCTCATGTTCATATCAGACATCAGGTTGTTTTAGAGCAACTAAGCCGACCTGAGGAGCGCCGTTGTCCGATAGCCAGGGCATCTAACGAGATCGTTGAACTTCTTTCCGAACACTGGGCTATCTTTGCACCAGCCTGTGCATATGTTTTTTTTCTTACTCGATTACTTCCGAAATCTGACAAGTGCCCCAGATTCGACGCCGACGACCTTCCAGCCGTTCTTCCTCAATTTCTATAAAGTTCACACGTTGGCAATGCATTTCTTTTTGCGGATGTGGAGCGAA
Organism: Boletus bicolor; assembly: GCA_003316205.1. Lineage (NCBI taxonomy): Eukaryota > Fungi > Basidiomycota > Agaricomycetes > Boletales > Boletaceae > Boletus > Boletus bicolor. The sequence goes on along the minus strand of QFEM01015170.1, from coordinate 12,190 downwards.
AGTGGATCTGCTAGTGATGATTTTGGTCGGGTTGTTGCACTAACTCGAAGCCAGTACGTCTGTTGTCTCACCGTTTGGTACATTCTTTGACAAATTATCACCATCAAAAAGGGCTAAAGTAGCGCTACAGCAAGAGAATGCGAAACCTTGGCATGTACTTGAACAGAACTTCTTAGAATGCGAGTATCGCGCGGTCCGGGATCGTCAGATGCAAGAGCTGGAGGCTGAGGATGATCTGTTGAGCAAGGTACCGGTCCGGTGCGTGCGTCATCATGCAAGCTCGGAGAGCTATACTCATGCCAAACAGGAACCTGAAGGAGAAGCTTATGAAGGAATCTGCGGAGTTTGTCCGCCAACAACGGATACAGTGTCTATTGCAAGGTGCCTGGTTCATTAATGGCGCTCCCTGGTTCGTCAACGGTGTTCCGCCGGCACAGACAGGGACCGCCAAGCGGCCCAATGCACCCTGGAGATTTATGCGCTTGGTAGGAGACCATCCGTTTTTTCACCTTACCCCGTACTCACAGGGAAGCTTTTAGGATAACGGCTACAAGTATTTGCACTACGTGGACAGCCCCGCCAAGTTCGAAGTTCGAAGCGGATTGGAGGATCTTCCGGACCGTATTGAAATTGCCGCTATCAGCCAGATTGCGACTGGCACATGTACCCCACCTTCAAGCGCTTTGCATAACCACGTCGATCTGCCAACCTCCCAGATTCCGTCGCCGCTCTCCTTTTCCTTGTTGACTGCGAGCGATGGATCGCTGGCGGATCAAATCGCCACCGATCAATCAGCATGGGCAGATTGGACGGATGGCTTGAACATGCTCCGACGAGACAGTGGACACGTCACTTCTGATGAGACCGCTGGTTATATCAGAGCGCTCACGGAGATTGGCCTGAAAATAAAACTTCTTGGTACGTACTTACTCATCTTCTACCTCATTAACACTCCTGGGGCTCAGCTTCTTTCCATTGCAGACCTTACAGGCGAAAAGGTTGATATACCCAGTGGGCTGGTGGCTGGACCTCCTCCCACTAACGCGGACTTTTTTTTCTCCGACCTGCTTTAGAATTTTTGTAAGGGTTGGTTGTAATATCTTTTCTTTGGTATGGAGGAACTTCACACTGAGCGGGTTGGTACAGTCCAAGGTGGTAGTAAGATCAAAACTCTACTATTAGTCGCTCGTAGAGCTTGTTACAGTACACATTTCTGTCGTCCCATGGAAAGTATATCGGGGACAACGTCTGGGAGTATATGCAGTTGATGCAGTGGTGAACCAGTGATACAAGGTAGCAGTTGATGCGTGTCGTGGGGAACATACAGGGGGATATCTTAAGATATGCGACGTGATGATGTACGGGGGTTGAACCCGTAATAAAATGAAGTGAGTGCTATGAGTTGGATCATCCTGGAGATGAAAAGTTCGCGAAATGCGAGGAAACAGAAGAAAGGGACAAGGACAGACGGACAAGGAAGTAGCGTCTTAGTTCATGAAACCGTTCGTCTTTGCTATGTGATTCTGCTGTGGGTGTGAAGCTGCGTACTCTTCGCCAGCCTTGAAGAGGGGGGCAAATATGGCGTCTGGGTCCTTGAAGTCGTTATGAACCACGTTTACGAGGTAAGAGTCGTTCATGACATCCATGATGAGCTTGCGTGATGGTGAACCAGCATCGTACACGTAGGCCCATTTGCAACCCAGCTCGAAAGCCTCGTCCTGAGACCGCGTCGATAAACATCGGGTTGTATTAACCATGAATACGCACCTTCCATGCCATGAAGCTGATGGCCTCGACGATGGTAGGTTGAATGATCTCCTTGTTGGGGAAAACACCCCATGTGACTGCGTTCGGCCCATCCGAGTGAGTGTTTGTCCGCAGGTCGCCTTGCTTGTTGATAACGTGGTACGTCATCTGAGGGTCGAGCTCAATCTGAGATATAAGCAATTCTAACAAGTCACAGTTCACGAAGAACTCCAGATATGCCTTGATCCAACGTCATGAACACTCCCTTGCACCACATAAAAGAGTACCTGCTGACCTTTTGATAGACATATCCATTCCTTGGACCCCAGCCAAAGTTCGGGTCATCACTCCTTGCCCCATTAACAGCAGGTTGGGAGTTAATGGTCAAGAAGCCGAGCCGGTTCATCTTCGCTAGGTCTGAAGCGATGACAGAGGTCTCTGATGAAGCTGGCTGATCTGACCAAGGAAGCGCTTGAAGTCGCTTCTCGCAGAATCGAGCGAAGAGATCAGTAACATCAGAAAAGAATCTGGGCTCGCCCCAAAGTTTCAACGCTTCCTCTTTCTGTGTTGATGGAAAGCGCTCAGCAGCACTCAAGGAGCGGCGCGTATGACCCACGCACCGTTTGCTTCAGAGAGACACCGTAACCATCCAGTTCACCGTATGCAGGACTCCGAGAATCACCGAAACGTCCGTTGGGAAACTCGTCCCAGTTCTCAGTACGTGACAAATAAGACTTGGCCCGGTTTGCCCAGAATATCGGTCGAATGTTCTCTTGTCGGCGATTTGGTGTGAGAGACTATGAGTAGGTTTAAGTTACAATCAACGTGGCGTGAGATGGACGTACCTGTCTCCATGGTAAGGGCTTGACAGTCTCAATTCTTGGGACCAAGTTAAGCTCCTCAAGTAACATTTTGGTACCCTTCTCCAGATTCATGGTGTAGAAGTGAAGGCCCTTGATACCGAGGCTCGCATCGAGGATTTTGCGGCACATCTCTGCGACTAGCTTTGTCCCTATCTCTCTGACTTTCTCGTCATTATTCTTGTGGGGCTCCAAGGCATCCATAAAGAACTGAGGAATTTTGGTCTTTGCAAGGCTTGTTGCCTTCAAGAACCCGTTCCAAGTCTGGATAGGAGCAATGCCAGGAACGATAGGAATAGTTATTCCCGCTGCTCTGACAGCCTTGACCCAGTCGATCAAGATGTCGACATCGTAGAACATCTGTGTGAAGATGAAATCGACACCCTTCTCGACCTTCTCCTTGAGACACTTCATTTCGAACTCACGCTCTTCCGGCGGGAGAAGTTGAAATTGGGGGAAACCGGGGACTGCTATGTCAAAGTAGTCGTCGTATTCCTTGTGGATATGTCTGACGAGATCGATTCCATGGACGAAACCACCTTCGACAGCTTCCCATTCATCTTTGCCAGCGGGGGGGTCTCCACGAAGGGCAAGGACGTTACGGCATCCATGCTGCTTTGCTTCCTATACCGTTATTCCGAGTTGCGGAGACACGATAAGTGACATTCCGAACATAACTTACTTGGAGGGCGATGTCGACCTTTTCCTGTGGCATGTTGGTGCATGTCAAGTGCATGCAAGTCTCGATGCCAAGGATGCCCTGGCATGTCTTTACCATCTCCGATGTGAGATCAGACGTCCGACCACCAGCATTCCTACGACCGGATCAGTAACATCTGCAAGACGGATGGGAAAGAAGACTCACCAGGTAATATCGATAAACTCGGGGCCCAATGCCCGCATGCGCTCTATACGATCGAGCAAGTTTTGGAGACCCTAGAAAAAGAGTAAGGGCGACGAAACACGGGGTTGTCGAGAGATGGCACGGTAATGCACACCTGCGCTGTTCTCGGAGGGAAGTATTCGAAAGACCACCATATCTTTCCCTCTTTTGTGGACTCCTCGATCTTTTTGCTAATTCTCATGATGGCAAGAAAAAAAAGGAAAGGATCGTGAGGAAAGGGGAGAAAGTGAAAGCAAAAGGAGTCTGGGTATTTTCTCGTGATCGGACTTTGCTGGTCTCATTCATTGATTCGCTTGCAAAAAATCTATATCACGTGACCATCGGATTGCTACGGTACATACTTTTCCTCTACGTCTCATGCGCTCTGCACGAGGTAAACAACAGACGTCGCCACGATCGCGACCGTCACCACCACCATGATGGGGAAATGTACCCTGCAGAGACGGTATTAGGCTCCCAGCGCAACACTGGACAGGACACTGGGTGTTTCACCTCGTCACAGCAAGAAATGCTCTCACTCTCAGCAAGTCTTTTACTCCACTGTGATACTCCCAGATAGCGGCGGCGATGGTAGCCAAAGCAGCGAGGAACTGTACAATTGCCACGGGCTGACTGGCGTTGCCTAGGGTCTCTTCTCCGCTGCTGCTACCAGGGCCTGGGAGACGTATTCCGAGCAAAGCAGTCGATGACAGAAGCATCAGCAGCAAGACCAACTTGACATGTGCCAAAAAGTTGCGCTCCAGCATGCAGAAATCGCGAACTGTGCTGCCTGCGACTTCCAGAGAGAGGGCCATCGATGGAGTCTGTGCAAGAAGTGGATATTGACAACACGTGACTTACCCGACGCGTTGTTTGGTCCATTATTTGGTTGTAGTTGATATTCGTCCATCTCTCTCTCTCTCGTGTTTCCTTACGATCTTACGCTCATTAACGTCCAGCTCGCCCAGTTGCTGTGTTTCTGGGGTTCACGATTTGACACGACTATTCACCTACGATGGGTTTATTCAAAAGATTCTTTTCAATCGGTAGCAGAAAATCCAAGAAGCGGTCAGCGGTGGATCCCTGCACCCCTTCTCTCCAGCAGCACCTCAAACCATGTCAGAGCGACGATACAGAGGCAGCAGTCAGTCGCCTGTTGCGTTCGTCGTCTGCCCGATTTGCAGCAGAACCGCAAATCGGCCTTAGCTCTCTACCCCCCCTCCGTAAGTTCAACCGTAACCATTCGTTGCTCCTCGTTCAATCGCGGCCTTTGCCTATTCAGCGCATCCCATTGACTCAGTCATTCCTCGTCCAAAATCATCGTCTACAACCATTGCTAGTGTTTCTGCTCGTAGCACCTACTCTGTGACCATCCATGGTCGGACCGTGCATAGCCGTACAGAGTTCCCAAATGCGTACCCTCCAATGGATGTGAGCTTCACCCCAAAACGGTCACACACAGACTCGGCCCGCCGGCGTTCCAAGAGCGTGCCCATCACACCCCGAGACAAGAGTCGTCTCATGGTTCTCCGTCAGGACCCTTCCGTAGCAAGTCTTCTAAACCACTACGATGATGAAGGACACCTCAACTCAGCTCTCTTCTCAAACACCCCTTCTCCCCAGAAGGAGGGACGTGTTCAAAGGCGTCGCACAGGTTCTACTCTGCGACAGTTACTTGGACATCCATCTTCACCAGAGTTCAGAAACTGCAGCGCGGAGGGTGACATATCCTGGGCAGAAAAGTTTCTTGGGTCAGTGCCAAGTGTATTCTGTTGTTCCACAGATGCTGACGAGACACTCAGTGAGACTGACGGCAATTCTTCACTATCCTCCCTTGGCCCTCGGACCCCCGCCGACACTCATTTTACTCACACTCAGTCTATCGATGACCAAACTGCGCTATCCATCGAATGCGATACCTCGACTGCCAATCACCAGACTTTCTCCTCACTTGAAGTTGAACTCAGTGCTTCCACCGACCTTGCATACCCACAAGCGTTCAATTCGCCATACGGGAATTCCGTGACGCCTCAACGTGCCTCTCAGATATTCGGATTCCTTGGCGACAAGAAGAGGGTTCATGATGGTCCGGTTTCAAGACTCCCCCAGCTCAAGACAAATACACCCCACTATCGCCGCTTTTCGGCCGAATCCTCTATTAGCGATACCAACCACTCTCATATTCCCCTTCCCACTTCACCTACCAGTCAGCGACGTTTTTCTCTTGCCTCTAATGCGAGCAGGTCTCCTCCGTCTCCAACCACTGCAGTATTTTTGCCACTCCAGCACGAGGATGAGGACTCTACACTCCCACAACCTGTCATTTCCCAACACACGAGACAAAGCAGCCATGGTCCTCGCGGACCCCGACCCCCTTCCAAAGTACTCTCGCGTCAGAGTACAGGGTCTCTGTCAGTTCCCTGTGATGTCAATGACTCTTACCCCGTGATGGAGCAGCGTCTGTCTCTGCAGTCTGTCACGGGTGAGAAGTCGAACACCGACAGCAAATACATCAGCGTTGCTGCCGCTCGACCACGTGAAATGCATTCTCAGATTCCCAAGTTGAGAACTGCATCAGGCTCTTCGAGTAGCTCCGCGGAGTCGAAGCACGTCGTTCCCGCTATCAATTCTCCGCGCCGAAATCATGTTCCTTTGCAGCCCATGGTCCAGCTGAAGCCTAGACCAACAGAGGCTGAGCTTCCAACGGGCAATGCACCTCATGGCAAGGAGAATGGTGCGCTATCTCGCCTCCCTCAACCTGTCACTCCAATTCGACCGTTTGGACTTCATTCACATCACCTGCGTGAACCACCCTCTCCGGCATCTTCGTCAGAGTTGTCACCTGTTGCGAAACAAATGATGGCCAATATGAGACAACAACGAATGCACGCCCGTCAGCGGGAAAGACAGGCAGGAAGACTAGGCAGTAGTCAGAGTAGGATTCGATATTGAGCGGGGCGCATACATTTTCTTGCTCGTCCTCTCGCGCGATTAAGCTTTGCTTTTGATGAAGGACGCTTCATTAACTTGCGATGTATTTAAATCCTCAGTCGTTCTGTTTGACTGCTTTCGTTGTTCGCTTTGCGTTACTGCACGCTAGCTAATGCTTTATCGCAATACGTAATTGTCTCATTGTCTGTGAGTCCCCTATTAGAGATAAGATAAGTGACAGCCGCCGTGAGAAGGCGCGAAGGGGCTCTGGAGCTCGCCTAACGTGGCCCAAATCCCCACAGTCCTTTTCGTCCTCCCAGCAGTCCCCAGCAGCCTTGGTCGTACGAGATGGTGCAGTTGTACGGAACTGCAGATACGAGAGTTCGAGGGATTCACATCGACCAACATGGCGTAGATAACGAAGGCTCTGCTTTGCTCGGAAACGAACCGAGAGAGGGTCATGCGAGTATTGTTAGCTCTGTCGGTAACCTCTCGAACACAATCGTTGGGAGCGGTGCGTCGTTTGGTCGTGTGACCGGAAAGTGACTGATGGTCCCAAATCCTTAGGTATGCTGACGTTCCCTCTGGTCAGCTTTTTGTTTCCTCCGCCCTCAAAGGTCTATCCTTATGTGGTGGATCTCTCCTCTAGGTCTTGGCATCTGCAGGTATCATTCCAGGAATGATCACCTGCGCGTTCTCTGGGGCGGTTAGCGGCTTTGGCCTGTATCTGCTCTCTCGCTGTGCACGTTTTACCCCACACCGGCGAAGTTCGTTTTTCGCTGTTGCTCAAATCACATTCCCTCAAGCAGGCATTTTCTTTGATGCTGCCATTGCCATCAAGTGCTTTGGCGTCTCTATCAGGTATGCATTGACCAGAACGAATGCGAGGGAACATTGTCATGTCGATCTTCCACTAGTTATCTCATCATTATCAAGTCGTTGATGCCCAATGTTGTTGCATCAATATTCCACGACTTGGCTTCGCCGGACACAAATCCCCCAGAATGGGCCTTATCCGGTCGCAACTGGGTTACACTCGTTATGTTCCCACTCGCATTCCTTTCGTTCCTTCGCAAGCTGGACAGCTTCAGATACACAAGCTACATCGCACTGTTCTCCGTTGGTGGGTCGTGGCGTTGGTTCTTTACCATTGATCAGTGTTGACCAAGGCATGCTTTTGGAAGTATACCTGGCCATGATCGTCGTCACATGTTACTTCAAACCTCTAGAGGGTGCTCCGCCGGTGGGCGAAGTCCATTTGATCCATTTCACACCCACCTTCGTGACCACGTTTCCTGTGCAAGTGTTTGCATTCACGTGTGCACAGAATGTAAGACATACTCTTTGTTGATTTTGGCACGATGTTGATGACAACTTAGATATATCCCATTTACAATGAGCTGCGGACTAACTCGCAACAGCGCCTCAACACGGTCATTGGCGCATCCATCGGAGGAACTGTGATCATTTATGAGGTCATTGCAGTATTCGGTTACCTGACCTTTGGTTCCAATGTCAGTCGGTGATCCGTTTTTGCTATCGTTTTTGCTAATTGTGTCGCCTGTATTAGGTTGGTGCGAACATTATTTCGATGTACCCTTCCACCTCGCTGTTCATCGCAGTTGGGCAATTGGCCATCGTCATCCTCATTACATTTTCGTATCCCCTGCAGGTGCTGCCATGTCGCAACTGCTTAGACAAGATTTTCCCCGGTGGATCGCTCGTTAAGCGGGGATTAGAAAACGAGGAAGACTTGGACGAAGGGGCCTCAGACGAGCACGCAGATGGAGAGATGACGATGTTGAAGCATGCACTGCTCACTGGAGCTATTACCTTGTTCGGATTTATTATTGCATACAACATGGACAACTTGCAGTTGGGTAAGTAACCTGGGAGCTGCTTTTGATGTCTTTGCACTGATTCGTCGATATGGGAAGTTCTCTCATTCGTTGGGTCCACCGGGTCGACGACGATATCTTTTATCCTTCCAGGACTGCTCTTCTGGAAGGTGAGAGGTTTCCCATGCGTGCGTCCCTTATCGCTGCGGTCCTGACGATTTGCACAGCTCTCCAAGGAAGACCCAAGCGTGAGTCGGTCGCTGAAGAACGGCGCGGTGGCACTAACTGTCTATGGATGCTGCGTCTTCGTGTTCTGGTACGTAGTACGTTAGCGAGAGGGCGATGTTGCTAATGGTCACATAGTCTCGGGTTTAACATTTACAGTGTTGTCTACCCAACGTCGATGGAGGGGCTATCGCACTGATCGTGTGGATGTATTTCGATATATTTACGATAGAGATAGATGGAAAATATAATGAAGGCTTGCACTGCCTACTTGTGAGCGCCAAAGCGTTGTGTGTTCCCACGAGAGGGGGAGAGAGAGGTGGACTGTTTGCAAGCTTTGATAGTCGTCCCCCTAGACCTAACGGATGCATCCACACTCGCATTAGACACTCTTCCTCTCTCCCCAAACACACCCGCAAATCCTCCTTGGGACGTCCCGGTGAGTCTCCCACTCAAATCAGCTCACATCTCCTTGCCCGGTTCCCCCTCCGTCACTCATGTACTCCTCACAGGCTACATTGCCGTCCATCCGCCATGTCTTCTTCCTTCCCCATGCCCGCCACAGATCCCCATTCCTCTATGTTTCCTCTCCTTTCCTCCACACCTGACGCCGCAACCAGCCAGTCGCCCTCGCGTTCTGATTCAGAGCCCTTGGCCGACTCCGACTCCACCGGTAGCGCCAATTCCACCTCTCTCCCAGACGTCGATCCTCAAATCGTCGAGGCCCTCAAAAGTAAAGATAGGATATACGTCCTGAAGCTCGGCGAGCAGATGGAAAGCTTAATCAACGATCGCAGGTTTGTTCTTTTTCCGTTTCCCTTTACGACTTTGCCCTGCAGCTGCGTCTCTTGCACCGTGGGACGTCTTCCTTTCCATTTTATGACGTCTCAATGCATATTCATTCGCTGATGACCTCAATTCAGCAGGCCTCGCATTGATCTGATGCCAAACACTTCTTATCAAAGACTTCTCGTGCACAGATGCTCCACCTATTACAGGCTGGCGCCGGAAACCGACTCTATCACCAAGGTTATTAGTGTACTACTCACTTCGGAGAGCAGAATGTGAGTGTTGCGACACAGCAGTCCTCGGACCACTCACCCATCATGTCCGCAGACCTACTCGCCGTATTGCAGAGCTTGTCCCCGCCCAATCACCCACGCAACCCACTTTCAAAATCATGCGTCGATCTCCCACTGACCGCCAACGCCCCAAACCCCATTCGCAAGCTGGCTCTGTGGCCGGTGAAGATGCCGAGCTCTCAGATCCAGAACCATCCGAGGCGGGAAGCCTGGGTGGACGGAGTAACGCCACCGGGAGCAGCAAGAAGCATAAAACAATTGCCGAACGAGAAGCCGCTTATAACGAGGCTCGCTCCAGGATATTCATGGGTTTCGACGAGAAGGAAAGAGGAAAGGAAAAAGACCTCAGCGCTAGCTCTTCTACTGTTAGTCTCACTTCTGGTTCAGTGACAAGTGCAGGCGAAACTAGCAGCACGGGCGATATGGACGACTCGGTGAGCTCACCGACAACAGAGAGCGAATGGTCTGGGCCAGTCGTACGAGACAAGAAAGATGGCCGCCGTTCCAATGGCTCATCGTCCAAGAGCCTCCGCTCGACCGGACCAAGTTTCAATGGATCAAATAGTTCTCGTGGTTCGAGAGCTCCCTCTCCGTCGTCTTTCAAATACCCCACGCTGTACGAGCCCTCCCCAGCTGCTGCGCCTTATGACCTATCACAGGCTCCGGCTCCGGCTCCCGGCTATGGTAACCCGTACATGTATGCATACCCACAACCAGCCCCCCCTACACCGAATTACATCCCTCCCTATCAATACTATGCAACATACCCTTACCCTCATCCTCCAACCTCCCTTCAGAACGCAGATCCTGGCAGTCCTTCCAATCAGGCTGATGTTTACTCATCTCAACAGCCACATCAACATCAAGGGGTTTATGTACCTTATCCATGGCACTCGCCACCCCCTGCTCACCCTCCTACTCAGCACCGACCCCTTCCCGTGTCCAGTCCTCCCATCGCTCCTCCTGCTTCCCAATTCTCGACTTACACACCGCCCGTTCCACCTTATGGACCCTACCCGATGCCTTACTATCCTTCTCCTCCGATGCATCCGATGCAACCGTCTTCTCCTCCAGTTCAGAATCAAGCACATTACTCTCCTGAATACAATGGTGCACCCGACCCATATGCTGCCGGTCGCCCGTACCCCGGGGTTATCGGTCAGCAGTCTCCCACGATGGGACCTAAGCCCAGAGGTGCTCCACCCGCTCGAAGTGCATGGAGTTACGGTCCCGGGATAGGTATGGGTGGATTCGGAGTAAACGGCAATGCTAACAGGCCCGGCGGAGGTGGCGAGGTTGTAGGACCACGTTTAAGCTCAACAGTAAGAAGACATCCTGGAAACTTGAATGGAAATGCTAGTGCTAGAGCACCAACTAGTGACGAGGCGTCGTCTACAGCCGTGAGTTGTCTCTTACGGTTCCATCATATCATCCATTCCCGACTTATCTTTGGGTAAATTCACTCACACAATCTATATATTTCTAGTCATCTTCTACGTCGTCGTCTTCACGGAGAGCGTACACGTCAGCGTCATCACAACACCCTCTTCCCGCAAGACCTGATTGGGCTGTCGGTCTTAAGCCCCAGCCTACTTTGCACGCTACTCATAGGCATCATGAACATTCTACAAACTCTCGAAATATGTCCCCTGCCCGTAGCAATGGACAACGGGCACAGCAAGTTCCACCTCCACTTCAGTCGACAGACTTTCCGCCGCTCACAGTGAAAGCTGCGGCGGAAAAACGCATGCCAGTAGCGGGAGTGTGGACCAACTCGTCATCTACCCGCTCAATACTCATGCCAGGAAATAACGCGTTAGCCAATGCTCTTGTGAACCATTCTAGTCCTACTGTGGGTGCTACAGCTGTCAACTCAGCCAGCAAGCTGGATGAGTCTGAGGGCACACCCGAGCGGCTGTCCGCGAAAGGGGGCAATGAGATTTTTGGCTCCAAAAGCGTCTGGAAACCCAGTGGTGTGGCGCCGAGTCGCAGTCCAATCACACAGGACAGAGTTGACAAGGACAAGGAAAGATTGCGCGGAGAGGTTGTCGCCAACGCGATATTGGTCGACAAAGTTGCATTGCCCTCAGTCGAGGACAATGATATGAACACAGCCAATGGTGCCGCTCCCATGACATTGGCCACCTGATAGACTTGGGTAAGACTTTGATTGTTTTGCATGTTTGCAAAATGTTGAAACGCCCCGTTTGATTTTGGAACAGCGTGCCTGGAAGGTTGTCGCCGTTGTCGCCGTGTCAATGCTGTTGATTTTGTTGGCTTGTAGCACGCAAGGATTGAGCTGTCTTCATTACAACTAGATATATAACATAAAATGTCTGTAAACATATAATAAAGCGTTTTTCGAGGCGCAGCATTAGGCTGCTCTGTGTTTGTTTCCAAGGCTTTTGCCAAACAAACGTTCACTGCCACTAAGTTTGCGCGTTTGATCATGACCACGCGTTTACGCCACAGGACACATGCCGAAGAGGAGGATGCATCTGCCTTGAAACTCGGAGCCGGTACGCATACTGAATCGATCTTTCAACGATTCTCATACTGTTTTAACCGCTGCAGAATTCAATAACGCTGGTTGCTTGCTCATCTCGGAGGTCAAGTACCTGCTCG
>QFEM01015169.1:0-10109 GCA_003316205.1 Boletus bicolor | reverse complement strand
GCGTTTGCGGTAGTGAATGGACGCGAAACGGGTCGGCGATCGATAAAAGCAAGTCCGGAGCAGTGCACGAGTAGGGAACATCCAATCTCACCGAAGCGGATAAAATAGTCCCGAGTTTGAACCTGACTCGATGTCTAGGACCCTGATCACCCCATACTACTCTTACAACTAATATTATCGGTAGAGTACATCGTCCAGTTATCGAAATACCACTCGAATGCTGCACGCGCATCCCCGAGCAGCGTGAACAGTAACGCCCTTTCCGTCTCGGAAGGTAATGCGTCTTCTCCCTCTTCGTCTACGGTCAATCGGGACAACGACATATCGTCGGCGCTCATGAGCTGCTCGACGACCTTGTCCATCCATTTCTTCCACACCCCGCGAGTAGCATTGACGTGTGGGAGACACGCGTGCAGGATTCCGAGACGACGGTCTTGGCCCTCTTGCGTTGAGGAGTCTCTGACATCATGAAAAAGCAAGAGACACACCAAGACCGCCATGGTCGTCCTCGTCCCAACACAGAACCGATACATCTGCGGACTTCCAAGCGTCTGGAAGAGGAGCTCAGCTTGGATTTTCTCCGTGTCGAGCGAGGAGAGGTAGTAATTATACGTCCACGATGCGCTGAGAGAGACGACGAACATGATCTGACCAAACAAAGTTCCCTGAGGGATGAGAAGAAGCTGGAGGATGAACTGGACTGTGAACAGGAAGAGGCACATGACGCCCATGGCGGAGTAGCTCTGGTGGAGACCGCGACGAAATCTGCCTTTCGTCTCCAAGTCGATGTCCAATTCAAAACGCGCTCTCGTGAGGGCGTTGACACCGCCTTCTTCGCCTTTGATCACCACCACACTGTCCTCCTCGAGTAGTATCCCAGGCGGAGGATCCGTCACTGAGTTCCGAACGGATTTCTTGATTATAAGTCTTCCCCTGCCGATGACGAAAGTGGCCAAGCCACTGGAAACCATCCCAAGCAAGATCATGGAGAAGCTGTACCAGTCGCATACCAGCACGCACATGATACAGCTCGTGACGCTAATCGTCATCGGAATGAGCCCACTTAGGGCGTGGGTGAGGGGAAGTCGTTTAACGGGGGTATTGTAGTCGACGGGGCCCATGACAAGGTATGCAACGTCAATCGGATTCGTCAACCTCCCTGGAATCATCACTTCCTTCATCTCCTTGCTCCGCTTCACGGTAAGATATGCTAGGTGCCCCGTGTGCACCGTAGTCCCGGACAAGGCTGCGATATACTTGGGTCCCATTTTTCCATCGAGCCCTAGCCCCAACAAGACAGGCGGTGGACTTCTTGGTGAAAAAAATCCATCCCGGGCGCGTGACGTCGCCATCCGTGCAAAACGTGCAGCGAACGAGAAAGACCCAGGGCAGTTATACCATCCAAGCCATCGTCTGCCTTCGTAAAGGTGGGCGGCAGCCATGGCAGAAATGGCTTCTTCACCGCCAAAGAAGCTGGCTATTCCAGACAAGTTGAGAGTGAACCGGGAGCCCGCAAGAGGTGTACCGAGAGGAGGCATCAGTTACGGTGTAAAGTACTGTGATTGTCACATTATCCTCTTCTTTGGCCCGTAACTTATAAGTGCTCGAACGCCTCACCATTGGAGCGCGAAAAGTCTGGAGAATCCGTTTTAGGTAATCTCGGCGCTCGAAGCCTGCAAGCGCCCCAATTGACTCAGCTGGCCTAGGATGCCTCATCACCATAGTCTTCGCGGAAAAGGAAAGAAAGCGGTGGTATACTAAGAGCAAGACTCGGCGTTCTCAGCCCAGAGAGTCCCCGCGGGCTGCTAGTTGACAGAGCGGCCGTATCGTACTGTACGACAGAATGTCAACCAAAGTAGACTTGTCTCCGGTCAAGTTGGAGTTGTGTTACCTTCAAGTTTAGGTGCAGGGGTGATGCCAAGCACCGTTCCCTCGACACCTCGTTGCGCGTTATCCCACCCATGCACCGACGATAATTTCCTCTCCGAAATCCTCACGAACAACAACTCGGGTCATGGACGACGTGAACATACAAGACAGAGCAGCCCGGCCACATACACGATTTTTCTGCCGAGGGAGATCGACCCGATGGAGTCCGGGAACCGGTCTACTTTAACGCAGACACAGATAACAAATGGTCTCTTGGTCGACTACAGGATCGGAAAAAGGTTCATCAGATGAGAGGCGAGTGGATAATTTTAGACTACAAGCACGCACTAGATAGTAGTGGTGACATGACTCTGGTTGCCTATCTTAATCAGTTGACGCCCCACGGAAGGGCAGCTCGCGGTATTAGCGATTCTTGTCGGGTCCTAAATAGTGTCCCTGGACCTCGTTTTGTCTAATGGCCATATGGTTTCCGCTTATCATGATCTTGCAGACACTGAATCTGACTGTCAACGACGTTGAAATCAAAGAATAATCCACGAAAGTGGAAATCGGCACGACGTGACAAGTCAGGTTTTACATAATATTTGTGAGTGTATGTCCGTGTTTTGTCGGCGAGTGAATCTTTCCGTTGCCCGTTTTCATTTCTTTGCACTCACCGACGACGACGACAGCAAGCAGATACTCAACAATGGATGACGGTACGTCTTCAGCATCAGCCCCGACGACGACGACAATTTCTGCATTCGATATTTTCTGCGGCAACGACCCGCCTCAGTAGTACCAGCACACACATACTAGTGGACTCCCACCGCGCTTCAGCACTTCCGTTTGAAACGACGTTGGGGATTCAGTATTTCTCTTTCTTTCTCTCTTTTGCTGGTGGTCAGCTCAAGGCTGGCGTCTCTGATACCATACGCTAGCTTACACTACCTTTTTTCCCATTCCACTACTGTTCGGCATATACACCCAGCACACCTCTCTCTCCCCATCCATTTCTCTTCCGTCCTCTCCCTCCGAACCAACTCGCCAATGAACCAACGTTGATATTTTTCTCTTCCCATTCGCCAACCCCCCGTGGTGCTCTTTTTGTCTTTTTTGTCTTCAGCCTGGAACTCCCAAGATATTGCACCTTCCGGGATCAGCATCCCAGCAGATGCAAACATGAACGGTGGCCCACCCCACGGCGACGAACCCAGCTGGAACACCGGGGGTCGGTCCCCAGGCCGTGATCGCGGTGGCGAGCTTCCCCGTCGCTCCAGCCGAAGCAGGAGCCCCGGACGCGATGACCGAGGAGGGTACGTCCCCCCTTATTCTTACTGTCTATTTCAAGATAACCTATTTATTTCTTCTTTACTTTCATACAAAAACATCAGCGGTCGCGATGGAGGAGGTCACAACCCAGGAAACAACCTCCACGTCTCGGGTCTGAGCCACAAAGTCGACACGCGCGACCTCGAGCAGACATTTGCCAAGATTGGCCGTGTACGTCTATCCTTCGTTTGCGTTGCTTTTTGGGTCCGCACCTCCGGCGACGGAGGTTGGGCTACTGACGACAAGCTGTCGCTCTAGGTCAAGAAGGCTTCCGTCATGTACGACCCTCACACTCGCGAATCTCGTGGCTTCGGTTTTGTCACTATGGAGACCGCCGAGGAAGCGGACGCTGCCATCACTGCGTTGAACGCAACGGAAATCGTGGGTAAAATTATCACGGTCGAAAAGGTGATGTAGTAGTGTTTTGACATTTGTTGTCCGCGCTGATCATCATTGGAACGCCAGGCCCGACGTGGGCGTGCGCGGACACCCACTCCTGGACGCTACTATGGGCCACCGAAACGCCATGATTGTATGTTCGCGTTTGTTTGCTATAGAGACACGATCTGAAGTCGCGATGCAGACGAGCGACCCTATGATCCCCGGCCATACGACAGCCGTTACTCGCGCGACTTAGAATACCGAGGCGGTCGTGGTGGGCGTTACGAAGACCGCCCGCGCGAATATGATCGTGGCTACCGCGACTATGACCGAGGATACGGTGGTGGACGCGACTACGACCGCGGTGGCCGCTATGACGACAGGAGGTACTAGGGCGGTGCACATGGCCACGGAACCGTACGTGGTTGACTATCGACTTCGGTTTTCATTTCCAAAACCCGTCCTTTTTTTTCCCGAGCGCGTTTGACTCTCTGCTTCCAGTGTTGACATTCTTGTATGTATTCGATAAGTCGTCTATCGAGCTGAATACAATTGGCTTTGATTCTAATTTTTTGGGCATGTGCGGGTGGTACCAGGCCAATTGGTGTTCGGACCCTTTGGACGGCGCTGTGATGACACTGGTAAACATTGGCAAGACAACCATGCAGTATGCGAAACAGTTCACTTGATACATAACTTTGTATGACTGGTGGACCGGGCCAGACTGCTCCCACCATAAGGACGCGGATGAATGGATGGATGCTGGCTACACACGACTACCTACGACCTACGAGGACCCCACCCGCCCTGCCAGGCCTCCCCGGTACACTGGCCGCACGCAGCCGACCTACTGAGTCAGGATCCAGGATTTCGGTAGACTGGCATTAAAAAGGGCCCCAGATGTTGGCGGTGACGGAGCCTGACAGGCTCTCTGGTGTCCAGATAGGAACATATCTGGGTTCCCCTAAATCTGATAAGCTATGATCTGAGCCCCGGACCACATATGTATGCCAGGTGACAGCTGTAAGTGCCAAATTCTAACCTCCCTCAATGACTTCTCCACTGCCAGACCTACTAGCGAGCGTCCCAGGTGTCACCTGCTTTGGTGTCATTGCTGCTGCTCTCGTCGTCGTCGTCGTCGTAAAGTTGTCTCAGCCTTCCAAGTGGAAGCCCACCGTGGCCTACGGCGGGAAACACTGAGACGGGCGGGCAACAGAACTGGACCACGCTCTATATGGGCGACTACGAGGTACGGATACAAGGCTGCTGCCTATCACTACGGCGGATCGAGTAGATATAGGACGAGACACGTGACTGTATCCCAGTGGGGCTTACACGGGCCAAGGTGAGTGTGGTCAATGGAATCACTTGCTTTCCTCAATTTCAAGTTCACTTCCCAGCTTGGCGCTATACCTACAGTTGGATCAAGCGGCTGGCTCGGCTCGTGGTGGGCTGGCTTGATGTATCTGACCAATGCGACGAATATTATACAAGAGGCGTATGAAAAGGCAAGCCTGCTGCTTTGTACACTTCACACCTGCTCACTCACGCTGTTTCAGCGCAAGTCACCATTCAAGGTTGCAGAATTCTACCACTGGACAGTCATTTTCAGCAACCATGAGCATGTGGAAGAACTATGGAGAGCAGCCGATGGTACGCTCTCTGTCAACTATTTTCTCCGATGAGATTAACTTTCAAGTTGTACTCAACGTCACTGACAGCACCTTCATGTCGAGTACACACTAGGACCCCAAATGTACCATAACCACTATCATATTACGATTATACGCTCACGACTGACGCGGAACATCGGAGCCTCGTATCCAGAAATTAGAAATGAGATCACCACGGCCTTCATGACGTGCTGAATCTCAGGGGCAATGGTGAGCATCCTCTCATTTGCGTGCACTTTTCATTCAGGTTTGGAACAGAATGGGAGAAGTGTGCCCGCGCTCAGCGGCGTGCAAAAGGTAGTCTGCAGAACGGACAATAGGGTGTTTGTCGGGCTCCCGTTGTGTAAGCTCTCCCTTTCTCTCTTTTGTCTTTGGTTTTTACTTCAATTACCCTAGGCCGTGACCCTGACTGGATAGATCTCGGCATCCGGCTTACCCTCGACATCGTGAAAGGAGGGACCATTATTGGGCTGTTCCCGGACTTGCTGAAACTGTAAGTCGCTTTTGGTCGCTTGTTCGAGGGCTAACTTTCAGCGTAGTGATAGCATAGCTACCCGGTTGTTTACGAGCGTTAATCGAAGCAGCCAGCGTGGAAGGAAACTTCTTGGTCCAATAATCGAGGAGCGACAAAAATCTCTAGATGGGCACGGGAATGGGTGGACCGACAAGCCTGTTGGTTAATCTCATTCGCAGGCGAGATCGGCACTCACTACCAACTTTTTGATAGAACGACCTCCTATCGTGGTTGATGAAAGAAGCAGAGAGGGTTTAGAGTTGTCGGTAGAGCTCTTGACGGCTCATGTATTGACCGTCAATGTTGCGGCCATCCACGTGGGTCCCGATCTCGTCTCCCTGCATACTTGTGAAGCTCGGATCTGTTGATTTTACTGTTAGACGGCTTCTCTTGTACGCTTTGAATTTCATGTTGCATCCCTAACCTGCTTGATTGACACTACGTTTATACCAACAGGTACCATGGTCGTCGCAGCCACTCGATCTATACACCGTGATGAAGTACTCTACGAAAACACGCACACATTCGAACCCTTCCGATTTGCCGGCTTACGTGAAGAGGACAGTGAGGGTGTGAAGCATCAATTTGTTTCGACGACGCTCGAGTATCTGCCCTTTGGACATGGTCGACAAGCGTGGTATGCTCTTTCTTTTGCGCAGTTCCCAACGACCGTGAGAAATAACTAACTGTATGTTAGCTCGGGACGTTTCTTCGCTGAAAATGTGCTGAAATCCATGTTGACCCATGTCGTGGCGATGTATGATGTCAAGTTGGCGGACAATGCGACACGTCTGAAAACGCTGCGTATTGCGATGGTGATGGTACCTGATCCGAGTGCAAAGGTCATGATCAGAAGGAGGGTTGATTGAATGATTCCACTGTACGTGCAGGGGTGTTTGATGCCCCACTTACATTTTTTTCAACAAGAGGGGACGGGACACAAGGTTGGGGAGGCTCGCTGAATCTGCAAACGTTACTCTAAAGTGTATTTCTGGATTGTCATCATTTTTCCGCTGTCATAACTGCGATATGTTGATACTCTCTTGGTGTAGAGCTGTCTTGGAAGAGCGTGATTTGTCAAGGTCTCCACAATGCAGCCTATGTTCAACCGGGGTACTTTTTTTTCTTTGATTCAAGCAGCAGCTTGCCTACTAGACTTAGCAGGCCTTCCTGTAACTACCTTGTCACCTTTGCCAGGTGGGCATTGTTGTTGCTCATACAGCGGTTATACGGCAGTGATCCGTCACGTGGAGGCAGATCTGGTTTGGGGTTTGGATCGATTGGTAGAGGGCAGCGGTGAGGAGGATTAATAGTCCATACACGGGGAACCTAGCATAACCGTCACAGATCACCGACTGTTAACAGAAGAGACAGGGAACAAAAAAGTCTTGGGAGGAAGATGAAACGAGCGAAAAGGAAGAAAGAATATCATCTTGACCGATCTCACCAAGCACGGATCTTGGCATGCCAGCGTTGTTGAGCGTCAAGCTGAGGGAGTAATACCGCGGGTCGGCCAACCAACACTGCACCCCTGACGATACGCTGGGTACGGAATAAATCGTACTCCCCGCGGTGTGGAGGATCGTAAAATGTGACTTGACGACGCGTTAGCGCAATATAGGGACTGGAGACGCACAACCCCCAAGTCTCATCGGGATTTCGAATCAGATGGCTGCCCTTTCTTGCTGATCAGAGAGCACCTTGTGGCGTCGTGTTGTGGACCGCGTGTGCCTCGACTACATGGTCATAATATGCACGAGGGAGGGTGGCCCGGGTCTTTTCGAGCGCACTGGAAAGTCTCCCTTTGTTCTACGCACGGACAAGCTTGCTAAAGTAACTGTGAACGTTTGGGACAGGGGTCATCACCATGCGTCAATGGCACCGTAGTAAAACAGATAGATCGGGCGCATGCGTACCTCGCGCTCTCTTTGTCGGATTATGCAAGCGTGCGCGCAGCCGCTGCTATACGGTATACCATTTCGTACTTACATTGTTGTGGCACGAATCATTCCTTTTTCTGTCCGCTAGATACTAACCGTCCATTCCACGGACGCGATCATTCCTTCGAGCATATTCCGTCCAGATCTTATACTCTTGCTCCGGAGTGTGTCAAAGTACTGTTGCTTCAAAAAGCAGGCGAGCTCAATGTGTCTGACAAGGTAGAGCGATACGCACGACGTACTTTGTCTTTTTCATCCTTGAGTCATACTCTGAATTCGGTGTTTTTGAGAACACCGTCACGGTTGGATGAGATGCCGTAGGGACGGAAGTGTCTTCTGATTGCATGGGGTATGGAGTGTTAGCATATAAAAAGTACGACAAGCCACGTACATCCCATATTAAATGGTAATCTCGTATGGAGCAATGTTCAGTGCACGCTGTTGCTCTGGCCCTCGGCTCGAATCTCGGCTCGAGATTCACCAACATCGAGACTTGCTTCAATGAGAGCCGTGCGTGTAGTGACTGTGATGGACCTGATACACAGTAAAGATAAAGAAAAAAGATAAGTACCAACAAAATCGACATCCAAAAAACACACGAGACACACTCAAGATGTGGCGCTGCTCAAGGGAATCGAGCCCTTGTACAGCCCTGCATCGTCAAACTTGATTCTAAACGCCTCCGGTGAGTATCAACAGAGTTGGTCCCGGCATATTTCGCTGACCCGTCTGGCTTGGTCAACGCAGATGGCAAAGACAGGAGATCTGTCTTCGATTTGTGCACCGGGTTGGACACGGGAATGTCACACGACTCGAGTGCACAATGCACGATAGGGATTTTCGTACTTGTACAATGTTATACAGACGTTGCCTTCGACTAAGCGGAGACTCTTACCTCGGGACGGCAATGATCGGCGGCTAGGTAGTGGAAAAGAGGCCCAGCCTGCCCATGCATGTGGAATGTGACGTGGTTTAAACATACATTCGGTTTGCGAACTGTACGCTTGTCATGAACCGAGTGCTGCAGCTGAGATACGACGAGTATGTTCATCTCCCATCTTGTAGAGGACATTTTTCTGAAGGATGGGCGCTTCCTGTCTGGAATGCAAACGTGGTTTGTGCGCAGCACGTCGCGAAGTTGCAGTCAGGAGATAACGAGCACTCGCAAGTCCCGAGGTGAGACTACGCGCGGTAACGAAGGAAAGATTCACCAACGTTGATTGCTTGCCTGGTTGTCGCAACGAGGCCACGTAGCTGGAATTCGAACAGGAATAAGCGCCAATGACGTGAGGGACCCGCGCGAACAGACCAAAAGGAAACTTGCTTATAGAGCCTTGCGCACCACGAGTAAACCGAAACACCTTGTTCCTTGACAGTTCTACACCAACGATTGTGTACCATCGTTGAGGATGTCTTCGACGAATACCAGTGAGTGGCAGCTCTGGGGAGTGATTGAGCGATGCTGACAATTTAGTAAGACCAAACGATAGTACTCGACACACGCTCTGATTGGGTATATGCAGTCACATTCCAGCCTGATGGAAAGCATATTTTGGGCGGGAGTGGCAATGGGATTCAACGATGGCGACTAGCAGACGGTCAAGAAGCAGGGAGGCAGGCAGGAATGGACATGAATACCATTTCTGTGTCGAGGGATGGCAAGTGGGTACTAGTGTGTGGGACGATGAACGGGGCAAGTGTGTGGGATGCAGAGATGCACGAAAAGGTTATCGATGTGGAGAGCGAAAACACGGTGCGTGCAGTCGACATCTCCCCCGACTCGACCAGGTTTGCGACAGGGACTCATGGAGTGAGCGTCTGGAGCATTACGACAGGGCAGAGACTGGTTGGCCCGCTCAAAGATGGCATTGACAGTATTGTCTCTGGAGTTAAATTCTCCCCCAATGACGAGCACATCGCCACTGTCTCCTACAATCGTCCGACCATCCACATTTTTGACAGTCACAACGGGGACCATGTCATCACCATCCAGGCTGACATTCCCCCATGGTCCGTAGTCGCTCTGCTTGCATGGTCAATCGACAGTCAGCAAATCTTCGCCACATCCAGGGCCAAAACAATCAGGTCCTTCGATGTCTCCACCGGATTTCAGCTCGCCCAATCACTGATTATCCGTGAGGGAGATAGTCGCTATTCCCGCTCTCTCTCCATCGCTGCCAACGGCAAATTCATCGCCACCTTTGCACCACATTCAATCACATTCCTAGACACATCAACGCTCTCTCGGATTGGCCTTGTTGTTCAGGACAGCGAAGAAATATCGTCTATTGCTGTCTCCTCGGACAGTAGCTGTCTTGCGACCGGACGAAGTGACGGGAAAATCATCATTCGTGATCTCAGCAACATTCTCCCGGACTCGTACGGCCCTTTCCATGTAAG
>QFEM01015155.1:0-13268 GCA_003316205.1 Boletus bicolor | reverse complement strand
GACGAAATCCCCATATCATTGAAGGACCTGATCGAATGCTTTGGTGTTTGAGCCGGCTTTGGCGTACATGTGGAGATCGGAGTCGTACGAGCCAACTTGAGACGTCCGCTGTCCTCGATGGCTCCCCCCAACTCCGAGCGGTCACTCTCGGTCAGCTCTTCATTCACCTGACCCAGAAAAGAGTCAGTGTCGTCCTGAGAATCTTCTGCTTGATCTGTTGAGTCGTCTCCCGGGCTTGACAAGCCTGATTCGTCATTGATCCCAACGAAGTGTCCTAAATCGACGGATATAGAGGTAGAGACACGGATCTTCTGCGAGGGAGGTCCTTCCTGTAACTTGAGAAGGTCGTCGGTCGTCAACTCGTCATGTTTTCGTCTCGCCATTAGAGTTCCAGTGTCCACATATCCCGGGCCCAAGCTAATTTTACCAATTTTGCCTGCACTTGCGACTTGTCACACACCATGTCACACAAGCATCACGCGTCTCGTAGACTTAGAAATTCCTACTCTTCTACTCCAGACAAGGGTCAGGATGTAGCAGTAATATCTACTAATATTTTACAATTCCCTCTATCCAGAAGTGTTCAATTCGTTACTATGCCAAGGATGCAAGGGGACCAAGAACTGATTAAGATGAGCGAGATCGTCCGTGACACCGAAATCGTTCACCAGCGAATGACAATCCACCGACTGATACATTAGAGACAATGCATTTGACCCTAGTAGAGTCGGGGGGACTTGAGCAACTTGATCGCTTCGAAGCTTCGGAAGCTGCTCGTCATATTGTGGAAGTGTGGGGTATGGTTCTGGGGAGGAACCGATTTC
This sequence comes from Boletus bicolor, assembly GCA_003316205.1. Lineage (NCBI taxonomy): Eukaryota > Fungi > Basidiomycota > Agaricomycetes > Boletales > Boletaceae > Boletus > Boletus bicolor. The sequence continues at coordinate 12,444 of QFEM01015155.1, read as the reverse complement.
ACTCGATGTCTGAAAGGGTTTGGATTTCAGTCAGTCGCTTTTGAGAAAAGGATGCCTACAATCTCGCAATCTCGGATTATACGGGATGGACCCCACTGTGGTGTTTTAGGACCTGACGAGCCTAGTAGATAGCCGACTTTCTCTCTCCAGATCATCGAGTTCTCGGAAGTGGCAGGAGGCGAGTCTTGCCAGCTGGGTTGTGTGTGTGAAGTGAACGGAGGCAACGAATGTGGCAATGGAAGTAGGGAGAGCGAAGCGGTCGAAGACACGGAAGTAGGAGTCGGAGAGAGGAGACTGGCTTGGGACGCCGGGGAGGAAATTTTTGAATCATGGAGAGCGGCAAACATGGCTTCGCAGTACGGCGATTGCTTTTGGCGGGCTCTAGATCGGCTGAAAGAACGCTCAGAATTGGCGGCACTCTCTTTCCTTTTGTCCCTTGCTGGTTGTCTGTTTGTATCCTTGTGGAGTTGCCCGATCGTGTGGGAAGGGTACCTGGCGCGGTGCTCTGCACGCACAACTGCCGCTATACTGTACCAAATAGCCTTTTCGGTATTCGGGAGCATGTTCCAGCATCGACCAGCAATGCGACTGAGGTTCTGTTGACGCTTCTCGACCTCTGGAGGTACCGCTCGTCTCTTGAGAAAATCCGAACGATACAACATGAATGCGTTAGGTGATCGAGGGATACGCTTGGGCGCGTCGTGCTTCTGGGTGTATTGTTCTGAACCAAAGGAGCGGCATTCATTAATGAACGTGATCTGTGAAGTTGCTGGCATAACGCAATGAGGAAAGGCTCTACGATGAACTCGAATGGATCGGTGTCGTCGGGACGATGTGGGTTGCAACGGAGATGAAGATGTTTACCCGAATGAGGCTGTCTTGATAGAAATGCAATTTCTTGGGGTGCCTCAGTATATCCGGCGTCCTGGAAGGTAAAGTCTGTGAGCACAAGTCAATGGTCGTACGCAGAACTGAAGATATGGAACAGACCAATAGAGATTACTCAGAGAACGATAAACCCGAGTCTGCGTCCAGGCAGACGATAAAAAGACGATAACAAGGTGTGAGGAATAAACTCTTGAGAGTAGTCCGGGAACTTTTTATAGGCATTGGGCGAGGAGATTATCGTGGCAGAAACCCCGTTCCATCATTTGCAAGCGAATGGCTACATTGAAAGACATTAGGATGAAAGGCTCGTCGCACAAAGCAGACAGGGACCAGCATGGGACGCCACAGATGGTGGAATCGCTGAGCACGTGACCAGGACAGAGCAAACTCTCGCCGTGACACGTTGCAAATTAATATTGCAGATCTGATATTTTGCGTTTCGTACTCGCGGTGAATAAAACGATTGTTGCCTGTCAGAACATCGGGTCGTAGGAATTTTCCTGTACGCACCATCGGGTCTCATCATCATGGTTGCAGGTTGTTGCAAGGCTGCGATAACGAATCTCGATCAATGCCCTTGATATCAGCTATGAACCGAGGAGAGGGTGGGAGTTTAGAAAAAAAAAAGGAGAGATCATGTTGACGCCCTGATCGCAAAATAACACGAGGCAAGTTGTGCTGGTTGGGCGGTCTTTGAGAGAATGATATGTCAGAAAAGGTTACGTCGGTGCTTCAGTGCAACTCGCGTGACCGGAATTGTCGATAAACTCTATGCGGGGACGGGAATAGGCTGAATAAATTGAGCGTTCCCAGGAAAATGCTCATCTTCCAGCAAATGCCTTTCGCGCGACTCTCTCGAACATACATACATATGCACTGAAATTGTGGCATCGACGGGAACTAACGAGTCACGCTGAACGAGGGTGGGGATGAGTGCTGTTAATGTCGATGGAATTGTTGGTAAACGGCATATAACAGGATGGCGTACGTGGATATCTAAAGCGAGTTCGGAACGATCCAACATGTTTCGCTTGCTGCCTTTTTCACTCGGTTCATGATTGCTAACCCCTCATTTTCCTCGGGAACTTCTTCTATGAGAATGAGGTCAACACCCTCCTGCTCGAGGGTCAACAATCCATCAAAAAGACGTTGGGCGATGACCGTGAGCTCTGACAGGGATCCCAAAGTATAACGATGCCACTGAATCACCGGATCTTCGAGGAGCGTCTTGGCCAGAACAGACGATGAGGGAGCCAACAACCCCACTTTTGGAGGCGGGTTTGCAACTGTTGAACTCTTGAGAGATGTTAACAGTGTGGATAGAGAGATGGAGTTTGCTCCACTAGGTGGATGGGGGGTTGTTCGTAGCAGGGTCACGGGAATTGTGGGTGCGTAGTGACGATATTTCATGCCAGGAGTTGTGGGTGCTTGCTCGATGGCATCATCCACGAAGTCACGACGATGAACGAGAACTCTAGGTATGGATTGTCCAGAGGAAGCAAGTTTGAGGGCTTCTTCTACCTGCTCTACTGTGATGCCTCCCGGTCTGAGAATGCGAATGTTGCCATCGTGGTGCAAGCCATCTAGGACGGTGCTCTCGAGCCCAACGTCGCAAGGCCCGCCATCTAGGATGAGACCGATCTTGCTGTTGAGGTCGCGGAAAACGTGTTCGGCGCGAGTAGGGCTTGGTTTGCCTGAAGAGTTGGCACTTGGGGCAGCTAGGGGAGCGTTGGAAAGGGCAATGAGCGCGCGCGCGACTGGATGGGAAGGCATCCTGACGGCAACAGTCGGATGATTTGCGGTAATGATGCTGGGTATCTTGGTGGTGTCGCTGGGGAATAGGAGTGTGAGTGGGCCAGGCCAGAACGCTTTGATTAATATCTGATATGAGGGGGGAATGGAGAAGTTGGGGGGGAGGAGGGACTGGAGCATGGTTTGCGAGGAGACATGAACGATGAGCGGGTTGTCAGCGGGACGACTCTTTGTGGAGAATATGTGTGAGACTGCATCGGCGTTGAGGGCAAGTGCGGCGAGGCCGTAAACGGTTTCGGTTGGAAAGGCGACGGGCTGGAGGGCGCGGAGATGTTGGCAAGCTACACGGAGAGAAGCGAGAGTGTGCTGGGATGAGATGTGGGGTAGACCGTCTGAATCAAAGGAGATGGACGCTGGATCACACTTGAGCACCTGCGTGGATTCAGACATACCGCGACGTCGTGTAAGGAGGTCGGAAACAAGGTAAAGAAGATCCAAGTAACTAGTCTACTCATCTCGAGCCTCAACCGGCATGTTCAGTCCCACCCTCCGCGCAGTGGCCTCTATCCTTTCCTCCCCCGTAAGCTCAACGAGTGGGTTGTATCTCTCCAGCAGCCTCTGCCATACCCCAGTCAGCCCTGTTCGCTCGAGTCCGACAGAATATACCTTGTACTCCCTCTGCGACCGCATAAATGTCACCATGTTTTCTGCGTCATGGCAGAATGCCTCGGATTGGCCGTGTCGCTCGAATGCTCTTCGCAAGTTGGTCGAGATGTCCTTGTTTCTTTGCGTTCGTGGCGAGATACTCTGGAAAAGAGAAGCAAGTCAGATCGCATCGTACACCCAGCCAGCCCATCATGTTCACCGCTCTGGCAAATTCTCTGGCGACGCTGCGGTACAGTCGAGCAGCCATGTCAAAGCAAGGTCAAAGCCAATAAATTTGCATAATTTGTCGTGGGATCGTGAATGGTCCACACTTTGTCCATTGTTCGTCCAGCTGGTTTCAATTGACATCCATTCCAAGCTGTCTTGGCTAGCATGTTCAAAGCACCGAGTTCGCCCTCTATCGCCTTGCTCCGGCCATGGCCCACCCCGTCTAGTTCAAAAGGCCCGCCCGAGTGACTTCCTCACCCCCGAAAGACCACCATCCATGGCAAAGTTTCGCGCTCCCAGCGCCTCTCTAGCTTCCATCGCTTCTACACCCACCCGGAATACCCATGCGCAGGTACGTCGTTCCGTAACAACACAGGCCGAGCCAATGGACTAAATTGTATCGGTGCAGGCTACCAAGCCCCAAAGGCCGCACACAACATCCCGTCGCGCTCGTGCTCACAAGCTAGACAAGGCAAAAGCTGCCGTCAAAGACGCCGCAAAGCGAGTTCACAGAACCAAACAATTCGTTGAACCCTGCATCGCCTATGTGGGAAACGTGCGTTGTCGCGGTCCCTCTCTTCTCGCTTGATGATGATCCGTCATAAAGGTCGGCCCTGATGTGGATGAGAAAGCGTTGATAGCGCATTTCAGCTGCTGCGGGAATGTCCTATCGGCCAAGATTCACTGTTGTGGTGGAGTCGCTATGACAGTTAAACCTCCCCCCGCTAGTTACCACCAGAACATGAGAGTTCGCCAGTACGCCATCTTGGTTTTCGATTCAAGAATAGCCAGACACAGGGCTTGCAAGCTAGGGGGTACCCTCGGGGGACGCGAACTCACAGTAAGTTGGCTGTTTCGCAACAAAGTCCATGCTCAATTCCTTTCATTCAGGTTTCCGTAGCCATATCCGATCTTCCTGAAGTCCGGGAAAAGATTGTCAAGCGCCTGGATGATTACCGGTCAAGGTTGGAACCACCGGATCCGCATCGTGCTCAAAAGAGCGCGCTCGGGTAGGATGATTCGTGGACCATGCCAGACTTGGTGCTAACTTGTTGTATCAGATCACTCAAGCTTGAGCCTACTGTACTCCTGGACCCGCAACCTGAGAACGAGCGAAAGCTGCGGAGGCGGTTCCAGTTTATGGGTCTCACATTTCGAGAAGGCATCATGTGACGGTTTTGCCGATGTACTTTTCTCCATGTTTTCTGGTGTCAGAGTTGTCTATGCCCACTGTGTGTTGTATGCAATATGTTCAAATACGTCTCGGACCTATTCAGTGCCACTTTCGCACATTGTGAGCCGGCTAAAACAGGTTTGGCACAACCTCTTTGGCGACACCCACCCCCCTCCAACCGTCCCTGCGAGGGCGAGTGTCCACTGAGTGTCCGCCACCCCACCGACCCGCTCATCCACAAGATCTGTTACCCCCATAACCTGCATGGAACTGGCCTGATTTATACGACGTGCAGGTACGATCAGATCCAAAATATCTGGGATACGGCTCCGTCTGACCAACCGAATTTCGGTCCGACCAGTCTTTGCTCTCTTGACGCACTTTGGATCTTCTTGCACAATGGCGAAAACAGCAGCTCTGAATCCAGCCTCTACGCCTTTCTTCCCTGGCAGCAGGCGTATCACTGAGGACGATGGCGCGCCAAATGGGCTCGGGCTTGCAGTTCCCACACTCCGAGAGCAGGCTCGGGCGTCCGTCTCTGGGCTCTCCGCTTCTCCTGCCGAACATAGGTCTGTGCGCTCCTCTCCTAGTCCCGCTCAGGACAGCGAGAACCAGGAACCCCGCCCCAAAATGCACCTTCAATCTGCTCCCGATGACTCATCAACCTCAAATCATGCAGAGCTGGACACACCCTTCAGTCTTCCTCGTACTCGCGAGATGAGCGCCATCAGGAGCTTAGAGGCTCTGCCGGAAGCAGACGATACACGCGGATCAGCCTCTACGGATCAAGGAGAACGGACATCTGCAGATTCCCCATTCTTCTCTCCACCCATCCAGTACTCTAGGGGTCACATCAATACGCCTCCCGTCAACATCACGAACAAATCAAATCGTTCATCATCTTTCAATACCAATGGTCTATTCGTATCTTCGTCTCCCGTTTCATCCCTAGATTCTGGCAGTCAGTTCACTTCTGGTGGAGAGTTCTCCCAAAACCTTGATGCTCAGCTCAAAACATCGCCCTTCATTCAAGACATCATTGACCGTCTGCTGCGATGTGAGTTCGTGGCACAGGAAGTTCAACGAGAACTCCGCGATGTCCACCGCAAAGTGGATTTCCTCGTCGAGCGTTCATTTGGCAATGCGCCACAGGCCAGCAGTTCACAGCCGGAGTTCAAGGATCCGTTCGCACCGGCCTGTGGCCAGTCCGCTACTTCCTTGACAATACCAAGAGCATCTTTTAGTGCGGGTATCCCCCCAAACCAGTCCCCACCACCCGGCGATATAACCCAGATATCACAGCGCTTAAATACCTTGACCACATCTGTCGGTCAGCTTCTGGCGTTGCAAACACAACAACACATTCAGAGCGCGACTACCCTTGGTCGACTTACCCCTCGCACTCCAGATCTTCCCCCGAACCAGCTGTTCGGGGCCAATATCACTCCTAATCCCGCGTTGCTGGGTCACGGACTCCCCAATCGACCTGAATTGAGAGCTCCTCCTCGTGCCCCGAATCCTCCAGCGCGAACATGGTCTGCAGGAAACCTCGATTTACCTCTGAGGGTGGACAATGTTGCAACTCTCGGGCGTAGCGACCCCGTGCGCGACAAGCGCCGGTCCATCACTGGAGGCTTGATGCGCAGGGAATCAATGGGTGTGAGCATGGTATTTCCACTACACGCAGTTCTGACCTGGTGACTCGACAGATCATCGACGGACAAGGCAGTGACTGGTCAGGCAGTTCTCCACGTGACAATGGCCCCATGGTCTCTAAATGGGAGCAGTTGAACCTCGCACCTGACTTACTTCGCTCCCTCAGCAAATTTGGGTGATTCAATTTCTCTCACAGTTAGTTCATCCAGGACTGATGCAGTTGGCTGTTAGCGTTGGTCCACCCAATAAGATTCAGCAACGCGCTCTTCCTTTCCTTCTGCGAGGTTCCGACATCATCGCACAAGCTCCTCCCACCCAAGAGCGCATTGCCGCATACGTCATACCTGCCATTCAGGTTGCTGTGGTCAACACGACTGGTAGGCCTCCCAACAGAGGCCCGCTTGCTGTGATGATATCCACCACAGTGGATCAGGCAACACAGGCTCAACGCATGATTCGAGATTTGGGGGGGCCGATTGGCATCCGATCAGCATTAGGAGTGGGCACGTCAACACATGCGAACGACCTCACGCAGGAGTTGCGCCTTCTCCAACAGAACATGCCACACATTATCTGCGGGACGCCACAAAAATTGCATGCATTGTTTACTTCCCCAGGGGGTCTCACTGGTTCAGAAGTCCGCTTCTTGGTACTCGATGAAGTCGATCAGCTGATTGCTCGAAATCTGCATGAATACGTTTTTAACATCGTCAAGTTACTCCCACCCCCTCGATCCCGTCCCATCGGTTCCGGCACTCCAACGCCAAGTTCTAGTGGCTCGGGTCAATCGTCATTCGCCTCATTTGACAGCAGCAATCCGCTAGCAGGGGTCGTCAACTCTGCACGGAGGTATTCCACTATCCCCCCATCACCCCCTAACGATCTAGGAGGAAACTCGACAATAATTGAGCGTCAAACCGCCCTATTTTCGAACACGGTACCTCAAGATGTTCTGAACCTTGCGACGGCCATCCAGCTCAGGGAACCCGTCAGGGTCCTGGTACGCCGGGACGGAAACGTCACAAGCACCGAGACAAGTCAAGGTTCCCGAGGTTTACGACAGTTCTACTTGTACCTCGCTTTCACGGCTGGGGGCCGCGCAGATTCCACGAATGTCGGTGCACCGGGTGGCGGCCATGGAATCATCGGCTCGGGTAGAGGGGCCTCAAGCGTGGAAACTGCCCAAGCTCGAGAGTGGAAATTGGATGCATTGGCTGACGTCTTTGACGAAGTTGAAGTCAGCCAAGCGATCGTTCACGTCGGCGGGATGAATGCCTTGGATTCCGTCGTATATAGACTGGCAGGTCGTGGATTGGAAGCGGTCCCGCTTGTGGGTGCATCAGTTTCAGGTTTACTATCAAGCTGACCTGTTTCCTCAGCATGGGGAAATGAATGCTGGAACCAAGTTGGCGGCTCTGAACAAATTCAGAGGTTCCGCTTCAGTCATGATGAGGCAACCTGTGACCAAGGTGTTGGTTGTCAATGACGTTCAAGTCAAAATACCAGAAATATCTCACGTGCCTCTTATCATCAACTATGGTATGTCGAACTACCGGCAGTTCTCTTCTATTCGTGCTAAAGACTTTTTGCGCAGATCTTCCCAAAGCAGTGGAAGAATATGCTCAACGGTAGGCACCGCCATATTGTTGCCCTTCTTCTCTCACGTCAGCGTTTTGAAAGTGTTGCCCCCGCCATCGCGTCAAGTTACGCGCGCGCCGGTGTTATCATAAATTTCGTGACTGCGACGGGCGGAGATGTCGAGATGTTGCGCTCCATTGAATGTTTCTACAAGTAAGGAATCTCAAGTTCGTTCGCAAGAACCTCGCTCACCCGTACCCTATCTCGTAGGATAAAATGCGTACGGGCCTTCTCTACCCTTTCTTCGCGATAAAGGAATTGACCAATGTTCACACAGCCTGAAGTTCCGATGAGTCTTCGCGATATTGTTTAAAATTTCACGATCTTTCATGTTCCTTGTATCCCTACGTGCACGGCCCGCTTGCTGAAGTTACTGGCCCTGATTTTTTTGCTTATTCAGACTATCAGTTACCAGCTACTATATCAACTCATACAGGCAACCTTCCGGTCACTGATCAGTTCTATACCCGTATATCCGGCACCCCCCAAACCAACACACCATGCGAACAAAACTGTTTCCGTATTAACCTGACTGTCGATTGTTCTTATCACCTTCTCGATCCTTACCACTGTATAGCAGAAGTTTCTCTCTTCACTATGACTACGTTTCCTTTGCGTATACTGTGTTACTTGATCTTTCTGTCGTCTTCTCGTAGATATATATTTTATACATCGACATGGACCACCAATATCTTGAGTGTACCGTCTTCGCTGCATGACGCGAGGCATCTTTCGGTAGGTTCATTGGTAGACTGCCATGCCAGTCTATGAATCTGATCGACATGGGCAACACTGCAATCAAAAGTTGAGTCCCACACGAAGACAGGATGGGGAGAGGAATGGGTCATACCCGACGGGAATCGAATTTGAAACTTCCCATTTTCCCGGGGTAGCGATTAGGTTACAGTAAATGAAAATCTCCCCCGTTTCCAGACCGATCGCGAGTAACCGCCTGAGTGTCGTTCAGACCCATCATCTTTACCAAAAGTAAAGACATCCACCCTACCTCGTGGTGTCCAAGGAACAAAAGCCAACTGCGGTTGCTGCTTCTGTGAATTTCAACGTGGCGAGCGTAGGCCAGGGATCCGAACCAGCTCTCGGAGACCATATTTTCACCTGGAGACAAGGACACTCGACGAGCGCGTCCCCTACCACGCATCAAAAGTCAGATACACGTACCGTCTTGTCCCGTGAAGCAGTGGCGAATATGTCCCCTTCGCGGCTCCACGCACAATCCCAAATGATTCGCGCGTGGGACTTGTCTGCGGCGACCGGGAAATAGCCTGTGCGGGGAGGAGATGGATGAGTCGTACACGATAACCAAGGTTGCCAGAGGTGGGTCACGCACCGTCGTTCCGCTTTTCAAATGCTCGCCACGTGCGATCACGACTGACAGTGACGATGTAACGATCGTCAGGACTAAAAGCGATACGCGTGACTGTGAGCGAGTGTCCTTCCAATGGTGAACCAAATGGTTGGTATGTGGACGTCGAGTACACGCGAGCCACCGCATGTTCTGCAGAGGTAGCCCTGCAAGCAGTGGCCAGCAAATCACGAGCGTTAGATGACGCGATGGTTATCGACTGATTGAAAATGGTATTCAATACCATGTCTTCAAAGATATCCAGATATATGCATCGTCACCTCATAACCATGGCCGAAAACCTTCTCAGTTTCTGGCCAAAGCGTTGTAGCAGCGAGTTCGCCTTCAAAGGGCCGCCTATCTGTCCGTGATGAGTCTAGCTCTGCCGGCGCTGTCGAAAGCACGATGTACAAGTGATGAACAATGACTTGGAGCAAAGAGTCAGACCTTCGCTAACTGCCTTGTTCGACAACCCCAGTGGAGGCACATGAGCTGCAATCGGCCGGTTTTCCTAATAGAATGACATTAGCATGCTTGCAACCTAGGGATTTTTCTGGGATCCTTACGGTACTCTCTGCTACGCCGCGAACACCCAGCTTCTTGATGGTCTCCACAAATCCTCGAGGAGCCTCGAATATACGGGCAACTTTCTCGTCCGCGACACTTGCAAACGTCCATGGGCTAAGCCAAGTCGCACCTACAAGGTCATATCCATGCACCTGAGGACGTGCCAATTCATGCCAAACTCTCGGAGAACATGAGGTAGAGGAGGAGGGAACAGCGCCATGTACACGGGTCGTCTGATCCAACCTGACCCACTTGGTCAGATATGCATATGAATTTATTGAACCCAACTTACCCGACCGAGACGATGTATTCTCCAGCAGGACTCCAATCAAGGTCTCTCACTGGCCCGCCGTGTCCACCGATAGCACCAATTTCCCTCCATTGCGCAGTGTGCAGGTCGCCTTCTGTTGCTTGCGCAGACCGCCAGCGTCTCCATCCTCCGTTCCATCCCCAGCCTATAACCTCGTCACCTTGCGTGGTTCTCGCCCAAAGGCCGCCAACGAACCCTCCAAGGCGTTGTCCACCCACATCACCAAATCGTTGCCGATTGATCCATATTGAACCGGCTGTGACATCGCTAGATGACGTCGAACGCAAGATTTGGCTTGGAGACCACAGAATTAGAGAAGAGTCTGTTGAGCTCGACAAAAGAGTTTGCGATGATGAAGCGCTTGCTGGAATATATGGGGCCCATGCCAGCGTCGTTACGCCTGCTTCATGTCCGATGAGCAGTGCATCAAAGGTTATGGCGTACTGTCGAATTCTTTTCAATGCTTGGTCACATGTTCATGAGCAGAGTGGGGAAGAAAACACACCCAAGGTCCTTGTATTTTACTGTTAGAATATGACGTTTGAGCGAGATCTGTCTTCCACCTTCTTCGCCCTCCGTAGGATCCGCGAGCGAAGCTTCAAAGGCATCCAACAGATCGTCACTGAGTGCATGCGTACTTCCGTTCCCGTCACCCTGACTCTTCGCAATCTCCAGAGTGCAGATGTTCCACAATCTAATCGTCCCATCCTGAGAACCCGAAGCAAGTGTGAGTTGATCGCTGGAAGGTGTCCCAGCAGATGGTGTCGGCGTACAGAACGCCAGGGCTCGTACCCAGTCTTCGTGACCCGGAAGGGCAACGGAACGGACAAACTATGATAGCGCTGAAGAGTTGAAAATTTCAGATCAACGACGAAGATCAGCACTCACATTACTGTCAGACCGTGTCCAGATATGTACGTTTCTGTCGGTCCCTGCGATGGCGAGAATCGGGGCTATCAAAGAAATAACGGGTTCAGAGTGACTTTCTGAGCTTCGGATTCCAATCCAACACCGACCTTGGGAACGGGGAAGCGTTGTCACTGCGAGTGCCAGCGGGAACTTTCCTTGAAGGGAGATGACCTGCGCCATCTCGACCTTGACTATGAGCCAGTCCAATCAGGACCCTCGAATGGATAAAGAGGAAGCATTTGCGTACGAGTTTCTTGTTCGATGATAGTCCATATCTTGACAGAAGAATCGGAGCTCCCTGTCACTAGGAGGCCTCCTGACACAGAAAGAGCGGAGATGGGTTGGGAATGCGCATGTACGGTGACCGTATTCGTCCACTGACGTCGATCTGGTGTCAGAGAGACTGTGAGGATGGGGGGAGGGTCGTCGTACTTTTTCGAACTTCTGCCAGAACCGAATCTGCCCCTTGTCGTCTGCACTAACGAGAAGGTCATTGCGTAGCAATCGCACGCAGGTCACCAAGCCCTCGTGACCTGCCAGAGTTTCGTAGACTCCCTTGTCACTTTGGTCCTAGGGGGTCGGAGGGCATCAATTGAAGCAAGGTAGAGGAAAGACTGGTCGACTCGCGTCGGCATTCCAGAAGGCTACAAGACGACCTGTTCCGAACGCTACGAGGGAAGAACTAGGCGACACGTGGGCGACATGGTTGAAGCGATTGGCGGAAGCGGAGATATAAGCAGTCGATACTTTTGTTTTCACCATCCTGGCCCCCGGTTGATGTCAGTAAGTAGAGATCTTATCAGTCACGTGGAGGCGTTTCACTTTGCATTCCCTTCATGTGATGTAATCTTACAGCTACAGGATGATTGCCTATCTCAATATCATTCACGTTTAGTAGGTACTTGGAGCCCAGCCTGCACCCCGGGCCTTGCAACGAGGCGCTCCACCCAGGCCTATGTGCGGTAAGGATCGCCCCTGGTTCGTGATTTGCATGGGATGCTTACCTTGGTGTTGGGGAAGGCGTCGAGAGTGTCTACCCCGGCACGCTCATGGAGACGGACCCTGGTGGCAATGCATGAAACGATAACCGCTAAAGTCGGACGGCCAACGTACCAGGGTAGAACATTGATGTCTGCAACGCTCAACTTGCCCTTTCCTGAGCCAGCGAGGTATTCGCGACCCTCGAGACGGATGTTGAGTACGTTATATAGACGGGCGGTCTCGTCGGTATAGCCTGGAAGAGAGTCAGTAAACGTAGCACCAAGATAGCCTTGCGACGCACGCTTCTTGCCATACGGGACATCCTCTGGGGCA
>QFEM01015142.1:0-22452 GCA_003316205.1 Boletus bicolor | reverse complement strand
ATGGATGGGTAGCATTAGGTGAATAATCTAGCAGACGGGAAACAGGAATTTTTGAATGAGAGTTTCATAAGAGAAAAAGAAAAGAAAAGAAAAATCGTGGAAAGAAAGAACAAGAATATTAAGAAATAGTATGTACAACCCCAAGCCAATTTACCCTGGTCATGACTCCTCTGCGATGGACGGTTGTTGCGTCCCATCGAGACGCTCGCCGTGGACACGGAATCGGTACAGACACGTATACTCCTTCTTGCCCCAATTATTCTTGATGACGAGCGCCACGATGCCGAAGTCGACACCGAGATCCTGGATCTCTTGGCGCACGGGGAATGTCTGAATGTTGGACGGCGCGTCGATGTCGTAGGTAAAGGAAGCCAGACGGATAAAGGGTTGGCTCCAAGGGAGCGTGGGTGGATAGGTATCTTCATCAGGCTCTTCAGGCAAGGGAGAACCAGATTCTTCCGCAACTCTCACAGCCTCCACACGCTGGGCGCCTCGCTCTGCTCTGAAGGCTGCCACCTTCTCAAGGTTCTCCTTCCCTTCTACGAGTCCCCACACCTCCATATCCCGAGGGGCAGTCCGTAGGTCGAACGCAACTTCTTTTGCAACATGGTCGATCGTGATGTCGGTGATGTAAGCAGGGAAAGCGAGCGCAACACCGAGCTGACCAAAGTCTCCGCTCATTGGCCAGCAGAGTCCGCTGTGAGTGTCTTGATGCAGCGCCGTGATCGGTGACCGGCCCATCTCACGTCCGTGGCCAGTCATCCAGCCGAGCACTGTCCCGCGCATTGTGGTCGGACGCATCTCAAGAGTATGCGAGGTGAGACTCGGTATAGGGCGGGCCCCTGCGGAGTGTAGGGCGAAGTCGGCGCGGGAAACGATGTCGCGTGTGGTGGACCGTACGACAGCCGTGTCAACGAGGTGGGATATCAGGCCGGTTACGTCAGTACCATCGCTGGACTTGATGGTAAGGCCTCTGCCAGAGCTAACGGCGGAGGAGAGTTTGGACCACCACGCTGGCCCAGAAGGCGTCGAGTCTTTGACGGCATTCTTCGAGAATTCGAGTGCCTCCTTAACCCCTCCCTCAACACTGCCCAAACGATCTTCTAGCAGCTTCAATTTTTTGCGTGCTTGCTCGTCACTGGTCGGTGGGGGTGGCGAGGGAGGTGGAGATGTTCCCCGCGGGGCCGATTCAACCGAGCTGAGTTGAACTTGGAGCGCATCAATTTGTCTCTTGACGTCCGAGAGGCCGTGGCTTGCTGAAGCTTGGAGGTGGGTCTCTGCCTCTGAAACTCGTTTTGCCTCTTCGCGCACGCGCGCTTCAAGAGCATATATCCTATTCACAACCTCTCCGTGTGCACGCGCCTCAAGATCATGTTGAGCTCGCGCTCGTTGGTAATCTAGTGAGAGACCAGAGAGTGCGGATTCGATGTTCTGTAACCGCGCGACGAGTTCATCGAGGTTTGTAATAGGTGTTTCGGGCAAATGGTACGGGCGAGGGGAGGCGCGATATGGAAGTAGTTGGGCCAGTGGGTCGTAGAACTTGAACCATGCAAGGTAAATGATGAGCGCTACAGCAGCGAGCCTGGCGAGATATATGAATGATTGAGAATCAAGGGAGTGTACAAGTGAGGCCGGCTTGCGGATGAAAATATAGATTGTCGATCCCAGGATGCGCCCAAGCATCAAGAATATGGCCGATATAATCCAGAGTATCAATTCGAGAATGCTCAGGAAGAACATTGCGATTCTGTTGACTAGGCGGCCGAGGAGGCCGCCAATTGAGAAGCTACGGCTGCGACAATCAGAAGTGTCGATAATGCCATCCACTGCAGGAGGTTCATCGCTCTCCAATATTACCTCCAAACCAGGTTGAGTGTCGGGTAAACCATCTTCCAGCTCAGTGTAGGATTTGGATAGTGGAGGCAAGGAGGCACGGGGTACAGATGCTCGTGTGGGGGGTGGGACGGATGTGCGTAACAGGGATTCACGACCAGTAGGTGCGAGTTGTGCGGACGAATGCTGCAGGGACATTAGAAAAAAGTGTTATCGGCAAACTATGCAAACTAACCTGTTCGCTGCCGATGCTGCTCTCTTGGTCGTCCTCGGCTTCGTCGAGTTCGGCCTCGCCGCCTTTGGATCCCCTCTTCCTTCTTCTCCGCTTGTCGTAGCCAGCTACTGGAAGCGAAGTCAAGAGACCGGGGCCGAGATCCTTCTTCTTTATCTTCTTTCTGCGCTTCTTTCCGTTGTCGGAGATTTGGCCATCTGACTCTTCCAAGTCGGATGTCGAGGGACGATAGGCCTTGTTGTCGAGCGACATGCGGTTACGTCTGTGGATGGCAGAGATCTTCCTGGAAGCGGGCTGGTCGTCCTCCTGGGTGCGCTGTCGTTGCAGTTCTTTGTACTCACGGTCCAGCTCCTCGTAGTCGAGGCTAGACTCTTTGCCGTTCGTGATCGCTGCGGAGATGTCCGCAGGTTCGGTTGACTGCTGTCGAAGATAGAAGGAGGTAACGGTATTAATGGCACGTTGAGATATGTCGAGGACTTGTTCGAAGGGGCTTTTTCCGCGTGCGCTGTTGTCGATGGATTGGGAGGGTTGCTCCTCGACTTCGGAGTCGGATACGTGTGTGAGACCGGAGGCCTGCTTGGAGAGGGGCTTGTGGGAGGTTCGATGAGTGAGACGGGTGGGGGGAGGTGCCAAGCGACGGTTGGAGGTGGAATGGGTCTCCTTCTCGTACTCGACGGAGGTGCTGCGGGGTACGTTGAGGTTGGTTTGGGAGCCAGATGCCCATGCATTGTTTGGGTTGTTGGGGACCATGTCGTAGGAGGTGGACACAGCCTGGTTGAAGGCGGCTGCGATGTTCACGGAGGTGTCCTTGACGGTCCACTTTTCTGGCTGGAGGTTGTTGTTGAGGGACTGGTCGCGCTTGAGGCGTGCGTAGCGGACGAGGGCGGTCTCGTCCTGGGTGTCTGACAAATCCAGATTCGAAGCGAAGTGGGATGCGGGTGGTTTTGGAGGTGATCTGGAGGCTGCTGTCGGCGCACTTTCGGATGATCAGTGGACCGCACGCGACGGACATTTGTTGTTACATACCCGTACGCGTAGGAAGTGGGAATGTCGCGCTGTGTGTTTTGTGGGTTGTGTACGAGATGTCTGGGCTGGAGGTTGTGCTGGTGATGGTTGTTTTGACTGGGAGGTTTGTGGAGGAAGGTTTGGTGATCGAGACGTCTGCCTTGACCGAGCGGTGTACCCGAGAAAGACATGTACTAATACTCACGCACCACTGACACGTTGTTACCTCGCGGTGTGCACGGAACACTGGCGGCGTTGTCGAGACACTGCTGCTCGTCGTGTTGCGCGTTGTCGAGCGTGGCATCAACGCGAACTCGGAACAACTCAATATCAACCTTGTTGTCTTGTATTTGTTTCTCACCGCTTTGACCTCTTGCGTGGTATCGAACTCATATGATCAGTCCAGTCCTAAGATACACAATGCAGGCACCATGTACACTACAAACCACCCCGTTTGTCTATTGTCATCACTGTGGAGCCCATAAGCACACGTCCCACACCGGACACGGCCCACACTCACCAGGAAGTAGTCTGGTACCCGCCGCGACACGAGTGGCTCTCCTGCCCGTGGTGCAGGATCAAATTGAAGGCTGTCGTCCGCATGTGAGCGTCTACCCCACGTGGAAAGGGACATGCACTCACAACGTGTACGATAATTTTTCGTCTATCTCCATAATCGCTGCCTGATTGCCACATCTATAGCAGTAATTCGGGGCACTGAAAATAGTCACAACGTTCCGGTCTTGTCCCCAGCTATACCCTGCACGCCATGTCAGCCTGGCCGCACATAAATTGGCATCGCAACTCACCCTCCATCACCAGCTGATGGGCTCGCGCCACGAGCGTCAACCCATTATTGTGATTGAACGCCTCCGAAATGTCCTGCCCGAACGTATACCCCGCCCCACGGGGTGATATTCCCCAACCACACCGATCATCTGGATCAGACCACAACAGATCACACATCGGTCCTTCGTGGGGCACCTCTTGGACGCGATCGATGGACCGAACATGGTCCAGGGTGTCAATCGAGGGTGAAAGGCCACCGTGAAGACAGAATATCTATCGAGTGCTCAGCAGGCCCGTCCATAGCGAGGCATCAAGCGACCACTCTCTGAGAGTACTCACTTGATTATCGATCAATGCGGTCAAAGGGAGGAAATCGAACAGGTCGGTAAAGAAACGCCAAACGTTGGCATTCCCGTATTTTCGCAAGCACTCGTCATAAAATCCATACACCTGCGTGATCTGCCGCGACTCGTGGTTGCCCCGCAAAATTGTGACACGGTCCCGATACCGCAACTTGAGCGCGACAAGAAGGGTCACGGTCTCAACCGAGTAGTATCCACGGTCGACGTAGTCACCCATGAAGAGATAGTTGGTGTCTGGTGAGTTTCCGCCGATTCGGAAGAGCTCGGAGAGATCATGCTGTACATCAACGACGTGGACAAGGGTGGGCACGAGACAGAGGACTTGATCAGGTATAGATCACGCCGAGTGGATGGTACGCACGAATTGGCCATGAATATCACCACAGACAGTGACTGGGCACCTGACTGGCTGCACGTTGGATTCTTCCATCAGGATCTCCCTCGTCTTTGGGTGTCGGTCAGTGTCGATCAGGGTATTGTGGCAAGTCTATGCATGGAAACGGACCTTGTCGCATAGTTTCTTTACATCTACCTCTGCTAGTTGTTTGCATTGGCTGAGCTGTTCGATCCAACCGTCAATTTCGTGTTCCATGACTGAGTGTAGTTCAAGTCCAAGTCGCAAGTCAATAAACCCAAGTCACGGGTCACACCTCATATCAGGAGCAGTCACAAACACAATCAATGTCACGCTCGCGTCGAACTTGGGACTGTCATGGCACAACCAGAGGCTGTCTACGCAACAGACGAAGTACGTCCACGTCCTCGACACTGAAAAAAATATTAACTTCTGGTAGTATGGCAGGCCATTCATCATCCTCAGAGAACAGGGAAAGAAGACCAGGAGTCATGGTATAGACGCCATCAAGGTGTGCACCCTCACCTACTCGATCGACACCATTCACAGGAACCCGTCTAGTCCCACATCCTCGCCGCGAGGACAGTCGCAAACATCATTCGCACATCTCTCGGGCCGCGAGGTAGCCTCTACGTCGCGCATGCACCCGATCAGTAACTCATCCAGATTCCAGGGCTTGACAAAATCCTCATCTCGCCAGACGGCGAGATCACCGTCACAAACGATGGCGCGACCATCCTCGGTCAGATGGAGGTCGAGCATCAGATCGCAAAACTCCTCGTACAGCTCTCCAAGAGCCAGGACGACGAGATCGGCGACGGCACCACCGGTGTCGTTGGTACGTACTCCACTTCCGACATTTAAGCAAACGTTCAATGCTATTTGATTCAAGTCCTCGCCGGTGCCCTTCTTGAGCAGAGTGAAGCTCTCCTCGACCGAGGAATCCATCCCATCCGTATCGCAGATGGCTTCGACAAGGCTTGCACGGTGGCCGTGGAGCAACTCGACCGCATTTCAGATCGCGTCGAGTTCTCGTCCCAAAATAAGGAAAATCTGATCAAAACTGCCATGACAAGTCTGGGCAGCAAAATGTGCGCATCCTCGTCCTTTCTGTGTCTGGGGCTGACTGTGGATCGACAGCGTCTCGAAAGAGATCAGGCAATTTGCGCAGATCGCCGTGGACGCAGTACTGACGGTTGCAGATATTGAACGTCGTGATGTTCCCTTTGACCTCATCAAGGTGGACGGAAAGGTCGGCGGCTCTCTGGCTGACATCACCCTTATCAAGGGCGTGCTCATCGACAAGGACATGTCACACCCACAAATGCCCTCGTCCGTTAAAGATGCCCGTCTTGCGATCCTCACTTGTCCGTTCGAGCCGCCGCGCCCAAAGACAAAGCATAAATTGGACATCACGACTGTCGAGGAGTACAAGAAACTCCGGGATTACGAAAAGGAAAAGTTCGAGGACATGATCAAGATGGTGAAGAACACAGGTGCCAACCTGGTCATATGCCAGTGGGGCTTTGACGACGAAGCAAATCATTTGTTGATGCAAAATGAGCTGCCAGCTGTACGGTGGGTTGGCGGACCTGAGATTGAGGTGACGTCCCTTTCGTACCCACACCAATATTCGAGTCGTAATGCCACTCTCAGTTAATCGCCATAGCTACACATGGCCGCATCGTTCCCCGATTCGAGGAACTCACGGCAGAAAAACTGGGTAAAGCGGGCATCGTACGCGAAATTACCTTTGGCACGACGCGTGATAAGATGCTTGTCATCGAAGAATGTGCTAATACCCGTGCTGTCACTATCTTCGTCCGTGGATCGAATAAGATGGTACGGGTTATCCGCTGCATGCCCTACATGTTACCTATCGTGTTTCAGATCGTGGATGAAGCAAAGCGAGCACTGCATGATGCGATTTGCGCCGTCCGAAATCTTGTTGTCGACAACAGAGTGGTTTATGGTGGGGGTGCCGCCGATATCAGTTGTTCCATCGCCGTGGCAAAAGCTGCCGACGAGGTCGGTGCCTACAATATCTGGCGGGGAGCTCTTTGACTGACTTTTCATCCAGATCCCTTCGATAGAGCAATACGCAATGCGCTCATTTGCCGCCGCTCTCGATGCTATTCCGCTTGCGCTTGCGGAGAATAGCGGCCTCTCGCCGATTGAGACGCTCGCCCAGGTCAAAAGTAGGCAGGTGATGGAGAGGAATTCCCGTTTGGGGATTGACTGTGCCGGCCAAGATGAAAACGGTGCGCTTTTGTCTAGCTTAGATTTCATGCTGGTGTATCTAATTCAGCCCGCAGATATGAAGAAGCAGTTCGTGTACGATCCACTGATCTCAAAACGACAACAATATTTGCTTGCTACACAGGTGTGTGCGTTGTGCGCTTCCCGATCCCTGACTGAGCTTGATCGCTGTAGCTTGTGAGAGCAGTCCTCAAGATCGGTAAGTGGATTGGATCCTCACCGTAAGCCGAGATTGATGTTGCCTCTTTCAGACGACGTTATTGTTTCGGGTGAAGCGGACGAGTGATCGCGAACGTATCTAGATAGGGCCTCAGCGTACTCATACACTTAGCAAACCATTCCCGTAATTGTGCAAGAGGAGATTGAGACCCTGACGTTTCTTGAGAGCTCCGGGTGATACACTGATCCTTTCGCCCACATTCATTTCTATCGGGTTGAAAGAAAACGCGTGACGTGCCATCTCGCTTCTACTTCCATTATTCACGTCAGGGCAACCTCGCGGACCCCAGTGATAGGATCTATCGATGTCAAACGGTGGTAGTATAAAGCCGCACTGAAATGCCCCTTGTGTCTTTACCGTCACGGTGTTCACCTCCTCTGCAGGGACTCGACGATGGGTGTCACTGAGCTACACGTGCTGGGGAAGAATCCCTACAATGCCGAACCACCGTCTCTTGCAGAGCTCACCAGCCATCCCATCACTCCATTGCGTTTGGTCTACGCTCGTAACCATTGTACGTTTCTGCCAGACAACGGTTTTCATCTTCACATTTCGTGTTCCGAATCTGATTCATCCCTGTTGCTCTGTTTGTTGATCCTGGCTCTGGTGCTATCCACGAACCGGAACTTGTCACCACCGTAGCCGACATCAAGGACCTTCGATCAGACACAGACCAATACACAGTCAAGGTCGATGGTGAAATAGACACTATCAGCCAACTCAACCTCTCATTCGGGCAAGTGCGAGATTCCTTTCCGAAAAAAGAAGCTCTCGCCGTCCTCATCGTACGTCCACGCTTTCACCTCATCGTATCCGTAACTTACGATTTGAATACGACACAAGTGCGCCGGCAATCGCCGAGCCAAGATGGCTGAGAAGACGGGGAGAAGTGTGGAAGGTATCAATTGGTCCGAGGGAACGATTGCCAACGTCCGCTGGGCCGGTGCGCCCCTGCGGGACATCCTCCTCTGCGCAGGTGTTCCGGACGACAGCGCATCATGGGAGGGACTCCACGCGTGCTTTACGTCCAATATCGCGCCGTGCGAGCAAGATACGTCGTACGGCGGCTCAATCCCTCTGGAGAGAGCAATGAGCAAGGATGGCGATGTTCTCCTTGCGTACGAGGTGATTCAAGTCACTGCGACTCATTCCTATCCTGTATTGAATCGCTTCCGCATGGGCAGATGAATGGAGAACCGCTGACTCCTGACCATGGCTTCCCACTGCGCGTGGTCGTCCCAGGGTACTCTGGCATGCGCTGGGTCAAATGGGTTGACCATGTCACCATCTCCAAAGCGGAGTCGCCAAACTTTTATCAGCAGCGAGACTATAAAATCTTGCCGGAACATGTTCGTACAGCGTATGATGTCATGTCCGTCTGACCATCTCGCATGTAGGTGACGAGCAAGAAAATGGCAAACTCGGAAGACTGGTGGTCCCAAGTTCCCTCTATGCAGAACCTACCGTGCAACTCCGTCGTGACGAGCGTCAAGCGGCTTCGGTCTTCATGTCCAGAAGAACTGCCATTGAAAGTGTGCGGATACGCCTACTCGGATTGTCCCATCGAACGCGTCGATGTGAGCGTGGATGGCGGCATCACCTGGAAGCAGTGCAAGATCACGTATCAAGATGGGAAATGGAGTTGGGCACTGTGGGAGGGTGACGTCGACCTCATGTTGGACGAAGAAAACGTCAACGAGATGTCGTTGGCTTGCGACTTGGCAGGGGGAAGCGGACCAGGAAAACTGAAGGTGACGGTGCTCAGCCGTGCCACGGACACCGCTGGACGTGTGCAAGATTTAGCATGCCCCTGGAACTTGCGAGGTGTTGGGTATTGTGGGGCTGGAGAAGCCACGCTCGATGTCACGGTGTAGACCACTTGACAATTTAGCTGTTTTGTGTTACATTGGGCTCTCGCGAATGACACAATGAGTACATTACAGTATAGTACTGTACATACTGTGTACATTGTTACATCTAGGTTTGTTCGAAGTTCAAATCCCATGTGTATTGTTGTACTAGTTAGTGCGACAAACGACTCATTGAACTATTGAAGCTCGGTAATATTACACGAAAACAAGATCAATTTCACTTTATGTCGAACGTCGGTGGCCTTGGCTTTTACCGTCGTCTCAATTTAGAATCCTAGACCCAGTTACGAGTATCACGTTCGAACCAAGGCGCCTCGGGCTCTGCAACCAGCACAGCGCGGTACCTCACTTCACCGCTATCAAGCTTCTTCATAGCATTTTCGATGCCCTCCACGGTAAGCGGGAACTCCTGCACGATGGGCTCCACACGATGCTGTGCTGCGAAACGGAGCATCTTAGCATGCAAGGCACGAGAAGCACATGTCGTCCATTGGATACGAAGCCCTTTCGCCAGAGCAGGGACGTAGGGAATCGTAAAGTTGCCAAAGGAGAACGTCATTGGATAGATCACAGCGCGGGCCGCGAGCACGGACGTAAACCTACCACCCGGAAATCGGTCAGATATTCTCTTTAAAATACACAATCCGACCCTCACCTTTCCCATTTAGGCATCGCTGACGTGGTCACACAGAGGTGATCGATAGGCTTGACGTTCTTCAGTGCGTCCGCACCTCGGGTAACGTAGAACTCGGCCGCCCCAGGGCTTTTCGCCGCGAACTGGATAGCGAGGTGTTTAAGCCCGCCGATACCTAATACACCCACACGCTCCGTTGGGCCTACCCCGTGCATTTCCATCGTTGAACACTGTTGTCCCGGCGCACATCAGGGGTGCAGCATGCGCAAAGGGGATAGCATCAGGTATGTGGAACAAGAACGCGGCCTTCCAGATGGCGTGCGAGCCAAAGCCTCCTTGTTCTCTGAATACACCTTACGTTCTTCGCAGAACATCTCGTTCCCAGTTAGGCAGTCATTGCACTGGAGGCACGACTCGTGGAGGAAACCCCAACCGGCTCGGTCGCCTCTGTGGCATGTTTAAGCGCCTATCACTAGTGAAAATAACGGTGGAATACGCACGATTTGAAAGTTGTCACGGCGGGACCCACCTCTTGGACGACACCAACACCCTCGTGCCCTAGGGCCATGTCCTCGTTCTTGAAATGCAAGTCCGTGCCACACAAGCCCGCGTGTGTAATTCTGACTAGAACCTCTTCATTCGCAAGTGTCCTATGCGTCTCAGACTGGACAATCTTCCCCGGGCTCGATCCCTTGAAAACTTGAAAGGTATGACTTGACATAGTACAGCTGTGCAATGATGCGAGTGGTGAATACGACCCGTCGAGTTGTGGGCAGATACTTTGGCGGAATACACCAGCAGGTTTTATACCTCAAGAACAGGTGGCGCATTCTGAACCAAAATACCGACAACGGCGATCAAGTATATCCGCCGCGTTGCCAGGGAAGATCGAGTCGGTACGCCCACGAACATTAAAGATGCCCACTGACAACCGGGCCGGCTATGTCCCAAACATGGCCCACCCGCGGTCGTTGAATCTACCGTCGAGAGAGTGAATGGATAAGACGTGCACTGGACTACACGCACCTCAAGAACGTGATGAGGCCTATATCATCTCAGTAAATAACTTAGAGTCAACTGTCGCATGTGCATTTAAAAATGATGTGACATGTGGATATCAGAGCCGCTGCTTCGAAGAAGGAACAATCATTTTGGGCACATCCAAACATCCATCATGTCAAGTCAAAGGTTTCACATAGCCATGTAGCCATATGTAGAAGAATTGGGCTACCACGGTGGAAACGAATAAGTTAGCTATAAAGTTATCGTGATGTTCGATAGTGAAAGATCTTACCTGAACCATCAGAATGTGATCCTCCCCAATCATGGCGCCATCCCAGCCTTCCTCCGAATGATTAAGTGTGATAGAAGCGACACGTCCAGGTAGTGTTGTGGTGACTTCTACATCGAAACTTTTACACCGAGTGCTGAGGTTCGACTGTTTCGCAAGGCGTTTCCACAATATGGGGGAATCAATGCTCGTTTTAGCATACTTCCTCGCCGCAAAGAGATTAAAATCGTAAACTCGTGCTGCATGTCCGTTTTTCCATCGTAGACCTTGGATAAATTTCATACCGTAGGTGTAGCAAACCCAAGTCTCCGATGGCTCCCTGCAAACCATACGCGTTCCACTGGGACCCCAAGTGTCCCATGCGACGTTGCGACGTGGTACACCGTACGAGCGCTCGACTTCTAAGAGCAGAGTGGACAAGGGTACAAAGAGGACTGTACTGTCGTGTGTCTCATGTGAGATGGTGCGCATGGAAATCGTGAAGATACAGTCCTTCCGAGAACCGTAGAAAGGGACTCCAGAGCTAGTGGGTGGTCTCCAAGTTGGTGTGGGCTCCGATCGAATCAAGAGGTATTCCATAGTTCCTCGGAACTCGGGATAGTGCAATTCACATACGTAGGGCGTGTCCTCCAGTGAATGAACTGGATTAACATATGCTGCTATGCTCAGCACTTGCAAAGTGGGCTCCTTGTATGATCTGATGATCGCTGCCAGAATCAGGTCCTCTGTCATGAAGGCAAAGGATTGAAACTGCGGTATGCGAATATACTGGTTCAAGTTACAGAAGGGATCAATGGCGAGGTAAGTAAACAAAGGACAGATCACTGACAACTTCCTGATGTCCAGTTCGCCAGTCCCAGACGAGGAAAGAATTTAGAGTTGATGCACGGAATTGATCATAAAAGAGGACAGCGAGGTGAGTGCCGCAGATCTGCATTAAAAAGGACAACTCGGCATGCAGACTCTCCAGTGCATGTGTTATCTGTGCCACAGCGGTGCGGGGATGATGTTCCCCAGAAAGAGTTCGTAAATGAAGTTTGCACGACATATTCGGACTAATCGCAGAACTGTTATAAGACCGTACAAATATTGGAAGTTACACTCACAAGGTGCCGGCCAGTTCAAGTAGGACAATGAGATCTTGGGAGTTGTCTAACGTGAAGTCACGGATTCCGAACTCGAATGGAACAGTCCACCTTCTTTCTGCAATGCCCTTGAGCTTGCACGGTAGTTGAACGAGGAAAATTTCGTTTTCATGGGTGGACTGCGCTAATATGCCACCTGCAAACTCCCAGGAATTCCCATTGCACATGGGAATGGACCCATATGATGTCCATTTCATATCATTCCATACCCGATTATGCTCTCGTAGGAGATTCAATCGGCCGACAGTGTCCATGGATGAATGTTCATTGTCCTCCATATAGGATGCGAACAACTCGATCTGGTAGCCCAAGTGGGTGCTTCCTGAGATGATGGAATGGAATAACTTGCAGACCTTGTTTCGACAATGAAGTGACAAAGATAATCTTGTCAGTGAGCGGCACGCCTGTGAATGATGTGAACTCACCTGCATGCATCTCAGAAGAGATGGGACATCAAGGTAGTTGAAGGTCAACCCAATCAACTCGTCTGGCAGAGGAAATCCCATGGTGAATCTATGTTGCTTGTAAGTGAGTGAAAGTTGAGGAAATCATGTCGAAAGAGAGCGTGGCAGTGGCACACTAAGTAGTACGGTCATGACCTTGGGCTTTGTTCAACGTCACTCCGACAACTCAGACCACATCCAACACTGTACGCCACATACATCGATATCACGGTCAGCAACCACACGGATTCACTCTTCTGCATGAGTCTAGTGCGTCAGTACGGATAGTGTCAGGAGCATTGGTTGTCCACTCGTCCGACCCGCGCGGGAAGCGGGAGGGTTGAGCAAGTTAGTCAAACTAAGTGTTGGGGCTCTATTCTTGAACGAAAATACGTGGAATGATATCGACCTGCCAATCGGTAGTGTCGTGGGTGATATTGTCAGGCGATTACTACGTGCACGGTGCAGGATGACCAGGAAGAATTGTATCGGTTCAATTGGGCGTCTGCAACAAGAATGGTCCGAGCAAACACGGAGTCCAAGCCATGATGCGCTCTGAGGTGGACTTCAGTTCAGCTTGAGCTATGCAAACTTTGTTTCTGGTACATTTACGTGTCCGGCCCGGCTGTGGGGGCATGTTTAGCTTGTGGTTGACCTCGTCCAGACTTGGGATTCGGACGCGCCCAATTCGCCTTCTCATTTCCCATCGCAGACAGTATCCATCGATATCTCTCCACACACGGTCCCAGCGATCTCAATCACAGTTAGCATCCAGCAGCGCAATGTACCCACCGATCGAACCGTTTGAGATAGGAAGACTTGAAGTACAGGCATCGCCAACGGTCATCCACTCGCTCTAGTGCGTCTGGCGATGTGTTCTGTCCTCTCCTCGCACTCATGCACTGCGCCGATTTCTTGATGTAGCTATGAAGTCAGCGGACACAAGAGCGGTGTCCCAGGTATGTTATGAGCTGGATTGCATATGTAGCGCATTCAGCATTAGCGTCCTCCCGATAGTCGTCTTTCTTCATGGTGGTCCTGGTGGTGGAGTAGATCCCAAGGACAGGCAATTTTTCAATCCAGAGAAATACAAGGTCTGTATACCGGTCTCCGCTTCATGTCCTTACTGATTTATCGCACTAGATGGTCCTTTTTGATCAGCGTGGTGCTGGCAAGTCAATTCCGTTAGTTCTTCATAAATTTGCAAGATCAAGGCTCGATGTATTGATCAGGAGTGCAGGAGTGCTTCTACTGAATACAACACCACTTGGGACCTCGTGGCGGACATCGAACGTCTTCGCGAGAAACTAGGGATCGAGAAATGGCATGTGTTCGGTGGTAGTTGGGTATGCTTGCCCGTTGTTTGCCCACTGAATCGACTGAGTCGTGAAATTTGCTGGCAGGGGTCGACGCTTGCTCTAACATACGCTCAGGTGAGTGCGATGGATGAGTGTTTGTCGTACGATCTGACGCAAACTTCGAACATAGACCCACCCGACAAGGGTGAGGAGCCTCGTCTTGCGGTGATTCCTTTCTCTAACCTAGTCCGCAAATTTCACTTACGACGTGGATGCAGTGGTATTTTCACCCTCCGGAACAGGTTTGCAGACTGTCCGACCATTTCCATGTGAATATACTGAGCATTTCCAGCGAGCTCAAGTTCTTCTATCAAGATGGGGCTTCTCATCTCTTCCCGGAAGAGTGGTAGGTACTTCCCCCCGCTATCCTTCCGTCCTTGATTGTAGTTCATCCACCCGACCGTTCACTTGTTGATCCCGAAATTATATGAAAACGACTCTAGGAATCGCTACCTTGCACCTGTGGATCCTTCCAAGAGGCACGACATGTTGACAGCATACCATGCTCTCCTCAACTCACCAGAGGAAAAAACAAGACTACAAGCTGCAAAAGCATGGTCTAGATGGGAGTGAGCGACTTCTTCTGACTAGTTTTTGAGCTTCAACATGGTCCATGATCCGTAACGCACAGGATGGCCACCTCTAAGTTGTACGTTAGCGAAGACATGCTCCAACGTGCAGAGGAAGACACGTTTGCACTGTGTGTTCCTTCCTGACTATCAATTGCGAGTACCTTTCCTGACTGTGGCATGCATAGTGCCTTTGCACGCATTGAAAACCACTATTTTGTCAACGAAGTCTGTCTCAGAAATTTCATTGTGTATTTTGGAGAAACGCTAATCAGATGCGATAGGGGTTTATGCGCGATGGCCAACTCTTGGAGGAACAGAGTATCGCTAAGATGCAAGTGGAACTGTCTGTTTCATGCCCACTTTTACTGACATGCATATGCAGTCGCCACATACCTACGATTGTCGTACAAGGAAGATACGATGTTGTCTGTCCCGTATGCTTTCAATACTACTGTATACTTTCTTTCTTGTTCTGACTGACTCCGATCTAGGTGACGACCGCCTGGGCACTCAAGAGAGCCTGGGAAGCGAAGTCTTCGACATCGTTCAAGATTAGCATTGTTGCTGATGCAGGACACTCGTCGCGCGAGACCGGGATCGAGAAGCTATTGGTTGAAGCCGCGGATGAGGTTGTTGCAAAGTATTGATTAAATGTGGGTGAGACGTGGGGGTTTCCATGATGTACCCTCCCAGTGGAAAATGTTATTACTTGCATGTTTCCACGACCAGCCCTTAAGACATGCAACGAAACAGCCAACCGAGCTTAACCTCGGAGCGATTGTTATTCAGATTAACCATGCCTAACAGTAATCACTGGACGCTCTTGTACGCTTTCTCCTCTTCGTATCTTGTCGATTCACTCACTTCCTACTCCTCCTGCCGCACGGCTACCGGCAATGCATACAACTTAGCATGTCGTAGGACTGGTTTGTATGTCGAATCACATGGCATCATTGCAAATGTGCGTTAGCGATTGCAATGTTTTCCCTCTCCTCCGACTCCCTTATACTGGATCCCCGATTCTCTCAACAAATATTTTAAATGGAACTCGTCTGTTCCAGTGGGCTGAGCACGTAACTTGTCCCACATTGCGGACATATTGTTTGTAAGCAATCACGGAATGAAAGACACCAAGGCGGTGTATATGGATGACATCTTATATCACGAACAGTATACGAGGGAGCAAGGTTGGCCGGCTTGTGCAGGTGTTTAATACGTCGACGGTCAGTCCATTTGTCCACATCCGCCGAACAAACTTGTTCGACGATATTAGTTGTTCAAGACGGGCTGGCCATCGATGGGCCTCTGGTTTAAACCTGGCGCCAACACCACTGCAGCCTTGTCTCGCCTTGTCCTTGCATCTGAATCAAGGAAATTCGACGTGTATACCCCAGACACATACCCACGATACCTCCAACTCGACAACTGTGGCGCCAACGATGCCAGAACGGTACCACTACTCCTCTAGTCAACGTCTGACACCCATTTGAATAATTCCCAGAATCGGTTATGCATTGACAGACCGTGTTGAGAATGAGAGCCTAATGTCAATCGGAGTACGTTTGATCATTTCCCATGTCATCTTTGCTATGTAACTGACATGTACGCCACAACAGAATCATGGTTATGATGATGACGAATACTCTATTCGTGCAGTCTTCATTTCTCAAAGGCCCTTTGCTGAGAGTGTGAGGAAACCGATTGGACCCAAGAATGTGTGTTTCCACCGTTTCAGAACGTCGAAATGTACAGCCTCGTTGTGCAGCTACTCAGCATAGACAAATGGGCATCAGAGACCAACGGGACCAAGGGATTTTGGGACCGTTGGACTAAATTTTGATACACGGTGATGTCTTTTAGATTCTTTATGCTGATGGATTGATATGATCATCAGTGTTTGACATTTACTGATTCTTCCAACATTCGAGTCCGGTCTTTTTGTTGCTGCAAACTTCTGGATGCTCAAAATCACTGGGCTAGTGTTGGGATGCTTCTGGCAGATGGTGCCAGAATTTCAGAAATACACCAGAGAACCGTTGATCGATTCCGTTGCACCGCCTAAATCGCCCCGTTTTCAAGTGGGCACATCTTTGCATGCATGACTGAACATCAGTCGGTATGATTGGGCCTCAACCACGAAGAGCTGAAACGTCCCATCATTCGAGGGACAGTGCCGCGGCCGTGTCGGGAGACGGACATAAATCACATCAACAGTTCATCTTCAGCCATTTATTACTTCTTTCACATTCAGACCCGACACAAGTGAGCCGACAAACTCGCTTGTTCGCCATTCTGGATGAAGTTTGCTACTATTGCAAGCCTCCTCATTTCTGTCCGGTCCACCCAGAACGGTTGCAGCAGGTTCGTCGCTATCCACTGATAGCACCGTGCTCGTTATTTGAGCAGCACTTGCTCCACTTACCAACACTCCCGCGTCAACCATGAACAACACCCTGTCCACGACCAACTGTTTCGGGATCACCGTCGGTCCAAGGACAATATAACGTATCCCCGTTGAGCCCGACGACGCACTCGCAGAACTACTATTCTTTACGTCCTTTTTTCGTCGTCGCCATCCTTCTGCTTGATCTCATCTCCTCCCGGTTAGCCGCTATCGTTGCCCTCGATGGTTTCAGCACCCCTCCCCCCCTTCCACATTGACATAAGCGTGACGTCCACGACGGTACGGGCTTGTATAAGAATGTTGTACTCGGGAGTGATCTGTGGGGGCTCTTTCGGGGAAGAGGTCAGTCAAGGCAGCCGGACAGATCGGTGGGGTCCAGCCTTCCTGAATCGACAACGCGAATGGGATTCATGCTGGCCACTGGGGACATATGGGGGGGGGAGTCGTGGAATTGGACCCATGTTTTGTTGAATGGTCAAAGCCCTAATTCGTCCATCTCTTTCCCTTGGAAAGTGGATCACTCCATCATATGTTCGAGGACTTGCACGAGGGTAAGAATGGAAACACTGTCTGTCCACCTTTAGTCCATCTTGAGGGCGTCAATGGACGTATATATACCAGCCATCCGAGTCCTGTTGTCACTTTGCCGAGAGCTCACTTCGGGTGGCATTAGATCTCATTTCTGGTATGTTTCATATCTTTGAATGTATATCATTAAGAGAAGATAGTTATAAATGACAATGCATGATTGAATCCTATCAGTGACATGATCGTGAATTCGGAAGGGAATGCGAATGCAACCGGAAATTTATAAAGTGTGTGGTGCACGGGTCTGTGTCAGGGGCAGAAGCTGTTAATGCAAGTGTGTAAAAACACAAACAAAACAAATGATGGTCGTCGGTGAACGAGAGACATGAGAGAGTGAATGGTACTGAACAACGATTGTACAACGGCTGAGTGTACATCGGCTAACCTAAGATCTCACTTATTCGCTTCTATTGCCGCGTGTAGAAGCAGTGCCACGATAGATGTGATGGCGATGTTCCAGCCCTACCAAACAGATCAAAACTGCAGGAGGGTGCGGTGCGAATGCTTGCGACGATTGTAAGCCTGCTGGCATGCCAGGCCACGACGGTCCACACGGAAAGTCGGGAAAATCACAAGGGGAGAACAATCGGACGGGGCTATGAACCTTGTGGAGTAGGTTGTTGTACGAGTACCTCTCTGGACTGGCCTTGCATATCCTACACAAGATGACGTGAGCTCCGAGCAGATCCACTACTTAGATGTATAGGAATTGGGGGAACAGTGGGAGAACCACGAGAAAAGGTAGATTGATTGACATACCATTCGTTGTTTCTTTATGGGACGTGGCCGCACATTACCTACCCCTGCGCGGGCACCTACAATTCCAAT
The DNA here is from genome assembly GCA_003316205.1 of Boletus bicolor. Classification (NCBI taxonomy): domain Eukaryota; kingdom Fungi; phylum Basidiomycota; class Agaricomycetes; order Boletales; family Boletaceae; genus Boletus; species Boletus bicolor. The sequence goes on along the minus strand of QFEM01015142.1, from coordinate 4,263 downwards.
GGGTACATTAGGGGAAAGTGAGGTTGGTGTTGGTGGCTGTATTACGCCATCTTCGAGTTCGCGTTTCTGACCTCTACCAGGCATGGAGGTGTTGGTTCGTTGAGGCAGTGCGGTCGTTGGGACAACTGAACGTGGCGTAGCGCTCATGGGGGTGGATGTCGACTGGCCAACTGACCCTGGGGGAGGAATTGTTACAGGCGCAACTCGTGGCTTTGCCTGTGAGGTTTGTGATGTGCCAGGTGGTTGTTGAGCGGATGGGATCGTTGGATGTGAAGGAGTAGGTTGTGGTTGGGGAAAAGCGGTTGGTGTGCCAGGTAAGGACCCCGGGGTAAGTCCCTGTGCTTGAGCGCGAGCAAGTTTTTTCTGAAGATTGAGTGGATGATAAGACATGTAGTCGGAATCAAGTAATGAGGGTGTGATACTAACGCGCTTTTTCCGATCTTCCCGAGCTTGTGCAGATTCGAGTATGAGGGCACCCGCATTCCACTGTGACAAGGGAATGAGAACAATTGAAGTATTGTCTGGTACAATTAGGACAAACCCCTTTTAGTCCTTCAGCAGAGACAGTAAAAGCTTCCTTCTGCGTTTTTACATCGAACGGGACTATGGGTATGTGCTGCTTCGGGGGTGCTTGCATGATGGTGACCAAATAATCATCCTTTTTCATGGAATGCTTTCCGGGGAGAGTTTTGATGAGGTGACGGTAAGAATTCTTCTTTTTCTTCTCATCTAGGTCGGGTGGGGGAGAGAGATTTGACTGTGCGGGGGTGGCGGGTGGAGCGATGGATGAGTCGAGAGGGACACGGACATGTTTGCAATATGCAGCATGCAAGCGGAAGCGGGCGAGGAGATCTTGGGTGCTGGTGAGGAAACCTTGAGGTTGGGAGAGAGCTATTCGGAAGGGCAATCAAGTGAGTCTTGTACTGAGAAACGAGTACATACCCATGGGAGGGGGTAGAAAGATGGGGGCATCCTGGGTGATTGAAGACGGGCCCGCGACTGCGTTGGCATGTTCATAAGAAGGATCCACGCCATCCATAGCGACGACACGGAGGAAAGTGAGGAAATCAGAGGCACCGACAGGAAAGTTGGATGGTGCTGCGACCCATAAACCGAAGACAAGTAACAGTGAAGATGGGTTCGGAAGGGTCGCCGTTATCGTCGACGATGAGCTCGACGTCTGGTCGTCGTCGCCGTCGGTGGCAGGGACAAGGGGAATTCCGTGTTGGATTGCACGGCAACATCGGCACAAATTACTTAATGGGGATCACGTGGATAGCACTGCCATTGGACAGGGGCACTTGTTCACTAGTGTATGTATTGGAGTTGTGTACACTAGTTGAATAGCTCTGCACTCGTTATACCCGCTTGTTGGACTTCAACTAGGATTGTCTTGCAATTCGTGTGTCGAAAGTAACCAAGTCTGCCATTATAATACCTTAGCGCTGGGAGCGTGGGTGCAGTGCAAACCCTTGGACTTGTACATGCCTCGCATGGGTCTCAGACAATGGATCAGGTAAAGCCACTGTGCCACTTCTCGGGATTGCATCACTTCTGAACCGCTCTCCGTGAGGTCACATCTTCATAATGATGGCGACCCGGGTGATCAACAATCGACACAAACCGAGTTCACAGTACGTAGTTTCGTATACATTCATTCAGGTCGTTGAAAAACTATTCACAGTTCCCCGCAGTGACGATTGGGCTTCTCATCGGTTGTTTGCTATGTTTCACCAATCTTTATTTCGGTCTCCAAACGGGATGGATCAGCATGTACGTCCTTCAAGGTAGCGATACTATGTTCAACGCAGAGATCCTCAACGAGACGAATTCAGGATGTCTTTGCAGTCAGCCCTCATCGGCTTTTTGGTCTCCAAGATACTTCCAGTTCCACTCTCTCCTCAAGAAATTATCGTGGTACAGACGACCGCGGTCGCTACAGGAACTGTGAGTCTCTGCCGCTCAAATCAACGACACGCATCCCAGAAACTCGTACTAGATGCCACTGGCAGCTGGGTTTGTCGGTATACTTCCGGCTCTCGGTTTGCTAGATGAAGAACAAGACGGAAGCCCGCCAATCTACCTTTCCTGGATCGCAGCTGTCGGTTGGTCGTGCTCAATTGCATTCTTTGGGGTATTCCTGTCACCCCCCATCCGAAAACAAGTGGTGCGTATACCTTCCGTTGTGTGATCGGTGATGTTGACACATTACGCAGATCATCGAGGAGCAACTTGCATTCCCTTCTGGGACTGCAACAGCACAATTGATTTCTGTTCTTCACCAGCTTCCCCCTCCCGAGACGTCATTACTCCGCCGTTCTGGATACAGAGCACTCGATACGGAAGATATAGCCAGCCACACCACCCTCACCGACGATGTGAATACAGTCCCGCGGGACATTGTAGATGAAACAGAGGGTGTCAACGAACGCGAGTTCGTTCAGCAAGAAGGCTGGATGGATCTTATTTATAGTTTTTTGGCTTCTGGTGTCATGACGGTCAGCTTACTCGGTGTCTCACTCGGTATTTCTCATTTGTTTTCAGCTCGCAGCATACTTCTTTCCGATCGTTTTCTCGGTTCCACTTTTTGGGAAGTACCTCGCTCGTGAATGGTTGTGGTCATTCACCCCTAGTCTGTCATACGTTGGCCAGGGTACGGGTTCATTTTTGGATATAAGCCGTTCCAAGCCCTCATTCTAGCTAGGCATTATCATGGGCTTCCCCACAACTTTGAGCATGAACCTGGTAACATGCCTATCGAAAAATAGATTGACTTGGGAATCTGACAGATTGTGTAGGGAATGCTTGTTGGTTGGGGGATTTTATCACCACTCTCCAAGCACGCGGGGTGGGCACCAGGACCAGTCGGCGACATGTCCACGGGTGCCAGAGGGTGGATCCTCTGGGTTTCTCTTGCAATTATGTGTGCGGACTCGTTCGTCTCTCTCCTCCCAGTCGCCCAATCGTCTATCGCCAAGGTGGTATCGTCCGTCCCAAAGGTTGGAAATGCACTACCAGAAGATCATGATGTCGAGACGTCGGACAGGCTTGTCCCAACTCGATGGGTTTTGAGCGGCCTGGTAACGAGTGTGATAGCAGGCACCTTAATGGTCTGGGTGGTTTTTGGGGACGAAGGAATCAAGCCTTGGGCAACATTGATAGGGTTCGCGGTCGGTGGTTTGTTGAGTATCCTGGGGTATGTGTGTTGCATCTTGTGATATTCTTCTGACCCTCTGCTAGGGTCCGAGCATTGGGAGAGACTGATTTAAACCCCGTGAGCGGACTGGGTAAAATCTCACAGCTTCTTTTCGCTTGGATACAACCTGGAAATGTTGTGGCGAACATAATCGCAGGCGGAGTGGCCGAGGCAGGCGCACAACAGTGTGTTTCATTTACTGCGCGGATTTACCTATCTGATACATTCATCTAGAGCTGGAGATCTCATGCAGGACCTGAAGACAGGACATCTCATTCATGCCTCGCCAAGAGCTCAGTTCTTTGGTCAACTGATCGGGTCATCGTTGTCTATTATAGTGTCCGCAACTGCCTATACCCTTTACCAGAGAGCTTACAGTATACCTGGTCCTTCTTTCCCAGCTCCCACTGCATACGTGTGGCTCGGCCTTGCGCGTCTCCTTCGTGAGTCATAGAGCAGTCGTTCATGGTTTTGCACTGCTATTGACATGGGAGGTAACAGGTAACGGGCAACTTCCAGAAAACACCAGCTTGTTCATGTTGCTATTTGCCCTGCTATTTTCCGTTGTCGCGGGCATCAAGCTCTTGGCAGTCCAGCGTGGCCTGCCACACGCGAGGTGGATTCCATCGGGCGTCGCGTTTGCAATCGGGTTCTTAAATACACCATCCTTTTCATTGGCACGGCTTATCGGCGGATTGATAGAGTATTGGTACCACCGAGGGGTTGCCAAGAGCGGCGGCACAGATATCCGTCTGATTGTAATTGCTAGCGGATTCGTGTTGGGAGAGGGGGTTGTCAGTATTGTTTCGCTTGTTTTACGAACATGCGGGGTCGGCGTCGCTAGTTGTTGGGGTTGCGGCGGGGGAATCTGTGCTGGGTGTCCTGCATGAGGCAGTGGAGTCGTGGTCATGTTGCTATCTGTATATTTGAATCTCGCTTGTGCATGCAGGTGTGTGTATATCCCCAATAACGGCAAACTCGTCACCTTTATCTGCTGTACCATAGTAGGGTCAGTCAGCGCCTGTATAACTTCATGTCTCGGATAGCTCTTGAGAACATCCCCGCAA
>QFEM01015137.1:0-18956 GCA_003316205.1 Boletus bicolor | reverse complement strand
ACAGACGAGATGCGACGCTATGGAACGAGGAACGCACGACGACAGGGGCACCAAAGTGCAGTACTTTGCTTCCCCAGGACGGATGTCAGTTACTCTTGATGCTATTCTACCTCCGTGCGAGCTTGAGATTGGCGCACTTTTATACTGACGCCTTCGTGCTATGAGCGAAACGAGGGGCCCGTCGGATCCTCCGTGCTTCGTTCGCACGAAGGAGCACCTGACAAGAGCCCTGTGACTCGGAATTAATTCGATGGTCGGAGACATGGCCTTCCTTGAACAAATAGACACGCTCGCATATCTCACAGACGAACTTACGATGATGGAGGTGGAATCTGGATAACCGTGCATCCGAAATGACTGATCGGAAAGACCCAGCAGCCAAATAAATGGACGCGTCGGTAAGCGTGACGCGTCTGATCGTCACCACCACGTACAACGATGTCGATGAGTGACCATCAGTCCCCCAGAGTCAACGCCGCGCGTCTTCCTAATTTTGTCGGGCGTACAGTGCGATTGCCGTGCAAGGTGTTGAGCGTGAGTTGTATGTTTATCTGCCAGACCTCGAGCCTCCTTTAGACCGGACATCAGCAACGCACAGGTAGCGCCATCGTCGAAGCATGCGATGGAGGCCAGGTCGAAATAGTAATGAGAGAGGTATGCCTGATTTTGTATCTACCAGACAACCAGCTCACGACCCGGAATTCATCCAGAACGATCAGTTGGTGGGGACGTTTGTCGAGATCATCGGACATGTAGTCAACGAGTCGAGCATCAAGTTCCTGCTAAGTCTCAACTTGGACTCGGACAAGGAACTTGGTAAGCTGTACCACCCTCATGACCTCCCGCGTCTTTGACCAGATACTAGACATGAAGCTGGTCAATGATGTCGTCGAGTTGACCTTCGACCCAAGATTCAAGAAAATGTTCCCCTCCTAATCATGTTGCATTCCTCACACGAGACAGCCTCCATTCTGTATCTCCATGAAAAATAGCAGTTAACCCAAAACTTTACGCCGCTGGACCAGCGCCTGCCTTCACCATCTTCTTGTCGTGTCCCCTCTTCCGATTGCTAGACTTGTGCTTCTCTTTGAACGCTCGCTCGCGTGCCATTTCATCTTTCCTTTCCCCTGGTCTGCTTCCTCCGCCACCACCTCGTCCTCGTCCTCGTCCTCTGCCCCTGCCCCTGCCCCCGCGTCCACCGCCAGGTCGATCCCTCGAGCCTCCAGTAATCGGCATGTTCACCATTCTATTCCCAGAGAATTCATGCTTCTGCAATATGCGTGCTTTCTTGGGCTGGAGTAGTGTACATCCATGTAAACAAGAAGGTATCCATACAGAATCACTCACATTTCTCTCCAACATGATTCTCCACCCCTCAATCTGTTCATCTGTCCAGCCTGGTAAAGAAATCTTATTAGCCCTAATGGTAACCTTTGACAGCGCAACCATCACCTGTCTGTTGCTTGAGATCGGCACGCGGCTTGCTTCTTCGTGTCTCAGCATTTCGATCAAACAACTTGGGATCTCGGATGTAAGCTAGCTCTAATATCGTCTCTGGCTTGATTGGGTCAACGCCGCGCTCTTCGCTGACTTCTTCGTCGTCACTGTCCTCCCCATCACCCAGGACCTTGATGATGCCTGCGCCAGCTTCGTCAAGGTCATCTTCTAGATAAATCATGTCAAGCGCTTTGGGCTTTCCACTTTCCTCCTCGTCGGAGTCCTCAGACACCGCCTCGGCCAGTCGGATTGTCTCTGCCTTCATCCGTTCGATTTCTGCTCTGTCCCTGATTAACGATGTTTCGTCTTGCCTATGTGCGAGAGATCAGTGGCCCATACGAATACCAGGAGAAGCGCCTCAATATCGTACGTTTTCTTTCCGATGTGTACGCGACTGAGATCCATGATCTCTTGATCGAACACATTCCTCCTCTCTATAGGAGCGTCCACTACAGGAACGGCAACTAAGGAGTCCTCGGCAATGCTGTCTCCGAGTGTATCCTCGTTGGGAGCTGTTCCCTCCAGAAGAGCTTCAATGACTCTTTCTGCATTGTCACAGAATGGGAAGGAGGGATGCGTAAGCAGTTTGCGAATGTACTCGGGCGAATGGTCGGGGAATATATCTAGCACTTGTGTCACTTGCAAGTCGAGATCGGCGTCGTGAGACGTGGCAGATTCGGGAGCTATCGCTTTTGCTTTCCCCTTGTTATTAGGCACGGGATGTATGGTCGGAACTACTTTGTTGGAGGCACCCGGAACGATCCCGGACGAACGAAGGATAAGCTTGAGTGCACCCGGATCTTTGGTACTTTCACCCGACGGCTCAACATCAAGGGAACGTAAGGTAGATTCCAGGAGTTCCATCCGCGCGTCATCGCGTGATGCGTGGCGTAACGCAGAAGATAAAGTCTTGCTTAGTTCATACGTATATTGATAGTCTGCGACGAGCGGTCGATTGAGGAATGGAACGGTGTCAGCAGATCCCACAGCTGTAGATTGTGGCGTGATGTCAAGCAATGCGAACAGGATACCAAAAGCCCGATCTGCCTCTACCGCGAGTTCTGTGCCAGATGCTGTCGAGATGTCCCGTACCATCGTCGTCACGATGAGGTGGAAGGCATCGACAATGTCCACTTTAGTGTCAAGCCATAGTTTTTCCCAGTGATCGAGTTCGCGGTTAGTGACGCCTATCCGGATGCCGCCATATGAACGGGAGATAGCGGTGAGGCCGTCATCATACGCACGCGCTAGTGCGACGATGAATTCCCTGCTATGCGCAAACGGACGAACGAGAGTTGATGGACTGGGACGGAGAAGGCTCGTCAAGCAACGGGCTGTTTTTCGGAGACCGTATAATCCCGATGATTGAGATGGGGAAAGCAACGAGGTGAACGCGGGAACAACTTCCGAGGTAAAGGCGGCAGGCAGGTTGGATGTCCCACCTAGGGCTGCAGACAGAATCGATCTCAAGTAAGTGAGCTTGAATGGAAAGGCAACGCAGAGATCGAGTAGTCTTCTCAGCTCCAGTCCTGGAGTAGAGGGTGCGACCTTCTCTGCAAGGAGAAGGACACGTTGGCGCAAGCGATTGTCATGTTTCGCAGGCTGAGCGTCTGCCCAGATGAGAGTTTCGAGTATCTGTTGTGCTGCATCGCTGGCGTAGCTGGAGACAAAGGCACGAGTCGAAGGTGTATCCCGTTTCGCTGGTGGTAGTGCGATTATTTGTGCGAGCGCATTTGAGATATTGAGATTAAACTGTGCTAGCTGCGATGCTGAGAAGCTTTTTCTTGCCTGAGTAGAAGGGTAGATTGGAAGTGGTGCGAGGGTTCCCATGAGAACTGGATGTGTCGTTGAACTCACGCAGTGGAAATGCGGGACCCCCAAAGTGAGAATATTACAACAGCCCGACCTCAAGCATTCGATTGCCTGCCAGGAACGGTCGCAGATATTAACTGAGGAAATGTGGAGCTTGTTCTACGTTGTCAGACACTAGCTTGTAATCAAGTGATTGTTTGATACAGTTTGGCCATTGGAGGCGTTTCCAACATTCGCGAACAAGGCAGAATTCCTACATACATATCAATTTAGCAAACGTGCTCGATCGTATTTCCTTTGTCGACCCTAGGTCCGAAATCTCGCCCAACCGTTCTCTCAAACACCTCCAGCATGAATGTGAAGAGAGACCTTGTAAGGGCTGCATCCCAACGCCCCTTGGATGATTCGTCTCGAATGAAGGCATGCTGAGCTTGTACCTCCAGAAACTGAAACAGCCAGGTGAGTATGTCCTCGAAGCACACATCAAACTGTACGGACAGAGCATGCAACGTTGGCGTCTTCGAGCGTCTTCCTAATGAGATCGCGGCCCGCACGTGGTACATGCGTATCCTCCACGGCACATTAGCTTGGCGTCATCCATGGCATAGCAAGGGGTGGTACATGCCTGCTTTCCGAAAATCATCTAGAATGATCCTTGTGAGGTGGGGATAACTTGATGACAGACAGTGCTTACAACGAGTTCTCCTTTTATGTCACCTTTTCGGACTCGCTCGAGTGAGTCATCGTTCTTGCCTTTCCCGAGCGTTGCACTGTGGACATCCGTTGCAAAGAAGCATACTGAAGACAATACTCTTGGGTCAAAGGCAGCCTGATTAAACCGTTCAACAGCAGTGTCTTTGAAGAGAATGACCAATATCGCACACGGAATGCCTGGGTTTTGATTAGACACGTTGTCTAACCCAAATAGAAGACAGATATACCAAGTGACCTCCTAGACACATTCCCGTCGCTTTGGAAAAAAAGTGTGAGGCGCTGGCGAGGGAGTAAAATAACCTACGGACCCGCGATACGACCATTGCAGTTCGGATGCGAGACCAGCAGGTCGATGGAAAGTGTGGCATCCTTTCATCCATCCAAGATTGCGCAGATCAGCAGCTTCACCATCAAAATAGGGGTAAAGGAAGTGAGTACCTCATTGTAGGCAGCTACTGTTTTCTCGATCTACAGACGATATCAAGAAGACGATCAAACACATAGTGTGATGTTCACCTTGAATTTGTTACCTCGGTCCGTTCCTGCCAGCGGTCGCACATTCTGTGAGTTTCCAAGGGAGATAATCGAAACGAAGCACCTTCTGTATCGTAAGGGATAGGCTCGGGGCCCTCGAACTCGTGATAAGTCGACGGGCACGCTGGACTCACTCGCGTGAGAACCACCCGATCATGAGAACTACCAGACGCACCAACAACGTATCCATGGCTTGCAATCTGTCCAGCAAACCTCTCAACTGGCCCAGTCACCTGGTAAATCTCGCTGATATTGTCGATCATTCGAGAGAAAGCTCAGAGGTAATCCACCACATACCTGAAGCAGACAACGCCTGTGCATAGTGTTCCGTAAGATGCGATTGTACAGACGCGCACACAAGGGATGCTAAGTACCTGGAAACTTGGCCTGGGGGTAGTTTGGCACGTCAGGAGCAATCACAAAGATCCGGATTGGTTTCCCGTTGTCGAGCTTGCTGGGCACATCATAATGAGTTTTGGTGATCAACATGGTGGTAGATGTCAAATGAGAGTTGGCCCACACAATTTACCCTCCTTGGATTCTGGGGTTTAAATATCCATTGTCGGAGTCCTAGGAGGGACTTGGATTGCTCGGGATAGAATCACCGATTAAATTCTGAGAAAGTTGTGCTGCTTTTCTCATAGATGGGAATTATTGGTGGTGCGCCAAGTACTAGACATGAAAAGATGCCCATCGGATATTCTCATGGAAGATGTAGTCTGTGTCGCTTCATCGAATCCTGTCCTACAGGCGGATAGCGATCCCACGTTTGGTGTGTGCCCCTGTGGGAGTTCCCTCCCCATGCAACCAGTCGCGCCCTCGTTATCCCCGTAGTCGCCTCTGCGAGTCCGGCAAACCCTCCCGATAGGGCTCAAGATTGGTAGTTGAACCCTAAACGGACTCGGATGGGAGCGGCAGCCCCCTGACGAGAGCTTTCGCCGGCTTGAAACTACTACTTACCTGCCCCTACTCGTACTGTACATCGCTTGCCCGATGGCCCGACCCCGATCCTCGAAGAGGGGTGTCCCGACGGACGAGCAAGCAGGCATGACCACCCGAGCGTCCCTCTTCGCACACAGACGTAGGACTGTGGCCAAAAGGCCACAGTCCGTCACTCTCCCCAAACCAGATCTAAAATTCGGGATCAGAAGACAGTCGTTCTGACCATACGAAAGTCTGCTTTGGAAGATGCATCGATGAAATGCTACATTTCTTAGCGACATTTAGTATGAATAGAACACCTTTTCCAAGAAATAACATCGAAAAATGGAAGGAAAAACATCTCACACTCAAGCCCACAATCTACTCAGAACACTTGTTCTCCCTCCCGAACTCGAACCCCCAAGAAGTAAACCCATGCCACCCTGGATAGCCATGCTCACAGGTCGCATCGGCGCCGAGTCGTACACATGTGGACAAGGCTGCGGGAGAGGTTCGACGTCATTCACCGATCTCTCCAAATCCTTCTCGAATCGCGAAGGTCTCCTGGGTGACCGTCCTAACTCATCCAAATGTTGGGGATCAAGGTTTCGTCGTGCAACTTTGAGTCGTGTCAGCATCTGTTCGTACAATGCAATTTCTCCATCGAGATGATCCTTTGTTAGGCTCGTGAAGTCTTCGACTTTTTGGGTATGATAAGTGTCCAGTTCGGACATGGTTGCATTTAGAACTGTTTCGCAACGTGAAGCCACGTCTTCGTTTGGCTGGTGGGAAATCGGTTAGCGAAGTGAGCCCAGGTATGGACTACCTACGTTGTTGCCGGTGGCCTCCGCATACCGGGAGTGCGTGGATCGATGGGTCTCCATGATTCCCTTGAAGGGGTGACTCAGCCTGTGTATGAATCCAACACCATAGAACACACTTGATATGTCATGTAAGGATGGGCGACACTCTTGAGAGCTTCATGAGTCACAAGTTGTCTTCTCCTGGCCTGTAGTAATCCTGAGCGGAGAGCTACACATGCAGGAATTTTGGCACTGACGTGGTCATCATACAGATTTGCTACACTTTGCAATGTCTCTGCAGTCTTCTGAACTGCCTTTGTGAGCTTGAGACAGTCTTGGCAGTCGTCACGCCAACACCAAGCGCCGTCGTTGTTCACGAGGCCCTGAAACTGCTGAGACACATTTTCTTCCTCCTCAACTGCGCCATGAGCTGGTGCAGATGATGATGGCTTTGCAGTGATAAGAGACAGGAGGGAGTAGGAAAGCAGGCGTTCAGCTTTGGACATCTCTGTATGTGTCAATGTCCGTGAAGGAGGAATACTTGAACCAATATGAATACCTGCCTATCCGTGCTTCCCTCACTCGATTGAACGTGTTCCTCAGCCCTTGCACACCCTTCCCAACGGCTCGCACATGGTTGTCAAACTTCTCAATCGTTTCTGAAGCATCCTGAATATCGACATTGAATGCCGGATGAAAAATGTGCGCGAAGAAGGATGGCCCAGCAGCACGCATCGACAAGAATTGTGGCATTAGCCGTTTCCACTCCTTGTAAAGAGAGGAGTATGAGGGATATTGAGCAGGTTCTTAAACCCCACTCCGTGCCAAGGGACGGCTTACCAGATCATCTTCGCAGCCCAGGAATGACGTGACAGCCTCTGCGTAACGCGCGATGGGGTGGCGCACAATACGATCGAGATATCGTTCCAGGTCTCCTCGTCGAGCTTCGACGAATGCAGCATTGAATCGACCTGCGTATTGCTTCTCGGGAAGAGGAGGTAGTGCGATCCCGGGGAGCCGTTTGAGTAATGAAGTATGGAGAACGACGAAGTGCGAAAAGCGTCGCTGGACGGTGATATATACAGGGGAGGCCGAACGGACCACCTCATCACCAGGCTCATTGTGCTCGGACGACTGGACAAGAGAGGTGACATTGTACACGGTGTAAGCACCAGAAAGGCCTGATGACCGCTTTGAAGGTGAATGCACCAAGATACGGAACCCTGGAACCTTGGGCTGCCAGGTCGGGCCTTCGTCTACAAAATGTCTATCGGCTTCCCCGATACCTAGCCTGTTGAGTCGAATGTCTTCCACGACTGAATCTGTTGTTAAAAAGCGGTTATGAGAAATAGATGTAGATGTTGTAGGTTCGTCTTCAAGATGTGGAGCGCCGTTGAGGACCCATTCCTCCGCACCGCTGGTGACGAAAGCGGAGAATCGATTGATAGTCTTTCCACCGAGCAATCGCTGCCGGAAACTCGGAAACACGTCGGGCCATTCCCCTGTAGTCTGTGGGACGAGCGGAGAGAGCTCTAGTTCAGGGTTGCCCTCAGGAGATTGACGAGGAGTGACGGAATCGGTAGATAGCTCCTTCGTTATCGGGTCACTGTCGGCTGGCGCAGAGAGGAAGTTTATCGTGTGCTAAATTTTGAAATGTCAGTCAGTGAAACCATGGCCAGCGCAGTAGCTCACCTACCGTGTAATAAGCTGTGGGTAACAAACCTATTTTTCCTTCCTCCGTCTTCACGAGGCTCCATCCATCTCCGACGTCTTGCTTCAGAACCTCGAGCTCGTCCCCGGCTTCGACGGTGAGCTCCCTGAACTCTGCCTTGCCCTCGAACTGGTAAAGTGCGCGTGCAGACAAGCCGTGTTGTCCATATAGGTGGTCAGTTGGTTCGTCGTCAGAGAGAGACTCTCGATCCAGATGCTCTGTCCATGCGGTGGATGAGTTTATCCCGGCATCAAAATCGTGATCGGAGCGAGGTCTTTGGTCAGATGCAGGTATCCGAATGGAAGCAGGGGTTGAATTTTGCATTGTCATTTGAGGAAGGGTCGCCATCGCGTAGTGCCAGTGTTAGAAACGCTGACCCGTATATATACCCTGCCCGATCCAAACTGGTCGATTGCTCTATACAAAACAATCACATTGTCCGACCGCACTAGTCGCTGGCAAAGTCAATATCACCAGGCTCGAGATTCGCATGTTCTATCATTGTCTCGCCGTCGCAGCACCGCTGGATGGCAGGCAAAATACGGCCTTTAATCACGAATCGCGGTCTTCACAGAGACAGGACCGACCTCGCCTGAACAAGGTGCTTGAGGTAGTCTCAAGCGCCACGTCGGCGTTACTTTCCCAAAGGGATCCTCCAAGATCACACTTATGAGGATTAATGATTACGCAGTTCTGGTTCTTAGAACGGTTGTTTCTACTACTTCGAGATATCTGAATCTACTTGCAGTCAGGGAACCCGAGACCGCCGAAACCGGTCCAAGCGGGGTGGCAAGCACGGAAGTGGTGTGTCTTGTCAATCTCGTGCAGGTCTCTGATATCCTCCTCAGTTAGATCTACGATTTTTGCGTTGCCTGTGCACAAAGTCAACACTGCGTAGTCGGAAGCTCCCCAATTACTCACTGAGAATACGCTCGTTCGTCACCGACTTGGGCAACACTATAAATCGAGTTGGATTAACGAGGTGTTGTGAGGAGCAGCACGGTAAAACTCACCTGTGTGCAGAGGTTTGTTTGCTTGGAAGGAAATCAACACGTTAGCTGGCAAGATGCCATACTTGGTGGCGATCCTGTTGACCACCTCGTTTTTCAACAGAGGAGAGTTGTCGGAACCAAGTGGCGAGTACGCTGTCAACAAGATTCCCTTGTTCTGGCAGAATTCCACGACATCACGCTGTGGGCAAGACCTTCCAGGCGCTACAGTCATGCTTTTGGTCGTACGAGCGGTTATTTAAAACTTACGGGTGGAGTTCGATCTGGTTTACCGCAGGAACCACCCTTGCAACTTTCAAGAGTCGCTCAAAGTATTCGACAGAGAAGTTCGAAACACCTGACAAAAACATGAGTGATGCACCTCCAAAATGACGCTCTATGACTTGCCGATCGCCTTCAGCTTCTCTGGGTAAGCAATGTAAAGGTCCTCCATTGCTTTCCACGTGTCAAGCCAATCGTGCGCCTTGTCGGCCTTTCCATCCCGTGTCATAGGGGCTGGCCAATGCATCAACCCTGGACGCGGTATGAGCCGTAGCGTTCTGCACGGAAAATGCAAGGAGGGGGACTCATACACAAATCAATGTAAGGGGTATCGAGCTTTCTGAGGGATGACTCGAGAGCAGCTGTCGGATTCCTTTGGTCCGGGTTGTCAAGCTTCGTCGTCAAGAAAATCTGTTCTCTTGGAACCCCAGACGCTTTTATGCCTTGGCCGACTTCGGTCTCGTTCTGGTAACCGGCAGCAGTATCGATATGTCGATACCCATTCTTCAATGCAAACTCCACTGCGTGTTCGACCTGGCCTGGCTTGGACTTCCAGGTACCTGTTAGAAGAGGAGTATGATCTGGTCAACAGAGCAGCGCGAATGACTCAGAGGTCCAACTTACCAAGACCGACGGTAGGCATCGCTGCCCCGGTGTTGAGTATGACAGAAGTGGAAGGCATGTTGGAGATTGTGGTTGGGACGATCGGGGGGACAGACAGCGGTTCAGAAGTTCTTCAGCACCAAATTTTTATTATAAGTCGTATGATCATGATGCTCAATTTCAAAGTCATAATTTATATTGGAATTCGGATACAGGGCCGAGTGTCACCTGGCCAGTATGGATCAACTATATTCCAGACGTCCATGTTATCGACACATGTTACGCGTTCACATGTCTATTTGTGCTGTGAATCACCAATATTTCATACACGCTTATTTACAGTCTGGGAAACCGAGGCCGCCCCAACCAGTCCAGGAAGGATGGCAGGCACGGAAGTGATGTGTCTTGTCAATCGCGTCGAGTTCTGCGATATCTTCCTCCGTGAGATCGACGATCCTACCATTGCCTGAAGCAACGATCAGTTGAGAGCTGTTTGTCGCGGTCAATGGTCAACTTACTCAAGATACGGGAATTGGTGACAGACTTCGGAAGGACTGTTTCGAGAGACATGATTGAGCAGTAATCTCACTGAGAAAATCATGCTTACCAGTATGGAACGGCTTATTCGCGTGGAGGGAGATCAAGATGTTAGCAGGTTGGACGCCGTACTTCCCGGCAATCTTGCCGACGACGGGGTTCTTGAGGAGGGGAGAGTTGTCAGATCCCAAGGGCGAATAGGCGGTAATGATGATCCCTTTTTTGAGGCAGTAGTCAACAACATCTTTCTGAGGACAAGACCTGGGTGGGAATTAAGCAAAGTCAAAATGCCGAATGATTAAATTTCGTACGGGTGAAGTTCAATCTGGTTGACAGCAGGAACGACTCGTGCAACCTTGAGAAGTCTTTCAAGGTACTCCACAGAAAAATTGGAAACCCCTGAAGAAAAATCAATGAAGGGCCATGTAGTCACTATAACGTTTATGCGCACCGATAGCTTTCAATTTGTCGCGGTTGGCGAAGTAGACATCCTCCATTGACTTCCACGTGTCAAGCCAATCGTGGCTCCTGTCAGGAGTCAGTTTACCAGAGCTATCCCTCGTCATGGGTGCAGGCCAGTGCATCAGCCCTATATCATTAAATGGCAGTCTTATTTCTGTGGACGAACTCGGGTGATCGACAATACACTCACACAGATCAATGTAAGGCGTGTCGAGCTGTTTCAAGGAGTAATCCAATGCCTTCTGGGTATCTTTGTGAGTGTCGTTGAATAACTTGGTTGTCAAAAAGATCTGCTCTCGCGGCACGCCAGATGCCTTGATGCCCTGGCCAACCTCCTTCTCGTTATCGTAGGCAGTGGCAGTGTCAATGTGCGTGTAACCGTTCTTGAGAGCAAACTCAACGGCATGCTCGACTTGGCCGGGCTGTGACTTCCAGGTTCCTGTTTATATCGTGGTTGGCAGATACAAAGGAGAAGGCCGGGAAGGGTAAGCGTACCGAGCCCGACCGTAGGCATGATAGCCCCAGTGTTCAACGTGACAGACATTGTCGCAGGCATTGTGGTATGGGATGTGTATCAGGGAAAACAATAAGCTCATAATTGAAGAGAGTGAGGTCCTCTTTATACCGAAGATAAGCGGATGGCCCGGGTATCTGAAAAATGGTTCCCCGAGGATGTCAATACCTTCTCGCTGACCTCTTTTCACCCGACTTTTATCTGAGAGGCCCCATGAACAAACGTGGGTGTATCAAGCGCTATCAATGACATCACCTACATAGAAACCATCAATCACACTGTACACCAGCACAGCCACGCAACAGACCGACAACACTCCGATGAACAGCTCATGCCATTCTAGCCAGACCCACATCCGCACCATGGCTTCTATCCCAGTCATCCCAAAAGCAGGCGGGGGCGCAGGAAGTGGTTTGCCATCTACTCTCTTTCCAAGCTGGGATGCCGCTATCCTTCGCATGCGAACATTGTACCACGCTATACCAACACCCGCGCCAACAAGCGGGATCTGAGGCACCCAGGACGGTAGCTGGATGTCACCGTCTGGTTCGTGTTCGAACGGTTCATCATCCAAGGCGATTGAGCTGCCACTGGCAGCGGCGTTGAGGATTCTCTCCTGCAAAACTGCTGGTATATCTGGGCGCAAAATCGAACCTCGTCCGATCCCAAGTAGGTCAGCGTGACCAGCATCCAGTGCACTCTGCAAGTGCGCTGGCGAGCAAAGACCACCTGTGAGGAGAATCAGAGGGACATTGACTCTCGCCGGAAAATTCGTCTTCAAACATTCCCGCGCCTTCTTTGCGAACTGAGCGAAGAAGGCTTGTCGAGGACTCGCTGCCTTGGCAGACACAAAATCTGCGACGGAGATGAGTCTTGGTGCTCGAGCATCATCGCCAGTACGCACCTGGCGACTCGTAATCACCTCCACTTATCTCGATGAAGTCGACCGTCCCCCAGTGTGCGATTGTGTGTATGTGATCGAGGACACGTTGAGTCTCCTTCAATACTCTTTCGTCTGAAGGTCTCTCGCCTGTCTCTACGTAATCTGCAGAGTTAATTTTCACGCCAATAACAAAGTCTTTGGGAACGATAGCACGAATGCCCTCAACGATTTCGCGCACCATCCGGAGCGCATTCTGTGATCCAACCGAATACTCGTCTCGCCGAATGTTGCTCTATTGAACATGAGATGCCAGTCACGGTGCTATTTGTATGATACAAAGTCTCAAGAGATACCTTGGGATTGAGAAATTGGGCAAGAAGATCTGGCGGGGTTTTGAGTGTCTGTTCAAGAACACTGCGACATTACTCACACCCATGCGCACAATGAAGCTGGACTCCATCAAACCCGGCTCCGAGAGCAGTTAATGCGCCTCTGATGAATGCCTTCTGTACTTGCTTGATATCATCAAGAGTCATTTCTCGGGGTTGCTGGAACAGTGCACGGAAGTATGGGTGTGGTGTCTCCTGCGCGTCCAGAAACGTAACCCCATCGCGCGACCGAACACGCTTGTTTGATCCGAGCCGAACTGGACTCGGCGCCATAGGAGGAACGCCTAGTTTACGGCCGCCAATGAAATTTGGAGACTGACGACCGACGTGAGAGAGCTGCATGACAGCTAACGGGCATGTTGATGGTTCACGCGAGTCCTTTGAATGGATTGTTCGCGCCAGCTTCTTGAACGAGGCTAATGTCTCCTCGTCGAGTACTTCAGGGACCACCATATCGCGCCCCAACGTCAGGTGTTCTCGAGAAACCTGAATGTTACCAGTGACAACCATCCCCCAGTCGTGCTTCGCCCATTCGGTATAGAGACCCACGTGGTGTTTGTTGGGAGGGCTACCATACATTTTCGCAAGGTGCTCGTACAAAGCGACCTGGAGGTGTAATGAGCCAGGCAACGCCGAAGTAACGCAGGACTGCACGAACCTTTGCTAATCTATTGGTCATTGTGCGACCGCTACATGGGAGAGTGACTGGTGAAAATATTTCAGTAGCCATGACTCTTGATATCGATGTCGATCAGGTAGGAGAGGGTTCTTGTATGGCATGCGTGGGGAACGAAACCGAAACAGACCATGGGAACGGGCCCACATGTCTACTGGTCCACGACTCCCGTCTGTGCTCAAGTCGAGGCCCGCAACCCAAGACAGTGAGCAACACCATCTCTACTGTGTGCATGTCTAACCTTCTCCTCAGCGACCACAATTAAGAAGGACATCGATGCAGGCCTCGGCTGGGTGACATCTCCTACAGAGTACGTCTACGTTGCCTCCTTCTAGAGCGACGCTGAGCCCGCATAGAACGCCAATTTTTATCTGTGCGTTTCAAGGTAGGCCTCTGTCTTTTTGTGTGTATGCGTCGCTGACGCGCTGAAGACTGCAACAGACTATTTCCGTCTCGTGAGCGCGTTATGCTCCATCGCAAGCGAGACCACGATTCCGAGGATGATCGGGACATCCTGACGTGGAACGAGTAACAACCAACCCTCCAATATTCTGGCTCGCTACCATGTACTGCTGTCTATTCACGGGCACCACCAAGAATGCTACCACTCTCGGGTTTCAATCAATCATATCCTTTTCCACTTCTCTGCTTCACCCTCTTACCTTTCTTGTGATGCTTCTTCCCAACCCCTTCTCCTCCTACTCCATTCATAACCGCTGCAGCTCTCCCTGGACCTGGTCCGAGCAGTGTGCCATCATTTGCTACCATATTCTGGTGTGGATATAACATCCCCCTTGTGAACTCCTGTCCATGCCGCGCAGATCCTTGCACAAACGGTCGTGACGAAAGCGGAGTATTGTGCGCGAAAAACTCTCTATCCAGCGCGAGGGATTTCGCACCGCCCGCTTGGGTCGTCAAAATGGAGTCGTGATCCGACGAAATAGTAGACGAAGGGGAGAGGACGGTAGCAACATATGTATCAGCGCCTTTCACGACGCGCGTAGTAGGTGCCCGTTTCTTTCCTGCAGCGCGGAGAAGCGACAGCTCGTGCGTCCGTTCGTTGAACGATTCCTCTGACGTTCCTGCAGGCGGGTGACAGAATAGGAGTTTACCGTTCACGTAGTCTTTGAGAATGTATCTCGCTGCCCGTGCTTCGTCTGGATTGCCCTGCCCCGAACGCATGAAGCCCCGTGCGACTGCCCGGCGCGCATATACTCGTCGGTGAGATGATCTCATGCGAAAGACATCACATACTGGCATAGGCAATCAACAAATCCTCTGCTGTCACATTCCCGTCTCCACCTTCCTCGATGCTTCTCACCTTGATACTCAAACCATACGATACTTCCAGAACATCCTTGGGTATCCTTTTCACGACAAGTGCAACCGGTCCTGTATATTCTCGCATTTGGTCAATAGGTAGCACACCATCACAAACCAGTGCCGCCTTCGTCGTTGCAAATTGCGGGAAAACCAAGCCAGGACAGTCGCATAAGACAATAGCGGGAGAAAGGTGGATGGTTTGGAAATGTTTGGTTTTGCCTGGCGTAGAAGAGACGCTAACTTTTTTCTCCCCCAGGAGGGCGTTGATCGTGCTCGATTTTCCGACGTTGGGATAACCGACAAGGCCCACTACCAGTTTGACCGGTCGTTCACCTGAGGGACTTTTAAAACCTAGAATGTTGCATTAGATAGCAGTTTAATATGGAACAAGGACCTTGCGTACTGGAGAGATCGGGTGCAGTAGAGATGAATAAATCCTCAAGTTCCGATACACTGAGGACTTTCGTCCTCGAATCCCGCCCGTCGGGTGTATCCTCTTCCGTGGGCACAAATCTGAACTTTTCATCATCGGATTCCGACTCAATATCAGAGCCTGGCGGTACATCGTTTTCTTCATCCTGGTCGTCTGGTGTATGAGGACCTTCCGAGTCAGATGAAGACTCCGTGTCAGGAGTCGAGCTCGAGTTCACTCCCTGTCGATCCGCGGCTGCATCTGATCGTCGTTGTGGGGTACTAGATTCTGTTTCACGTTGCACTAGGGATTCGCGCCGTGCTTGCTGTAAAGCGGCAGCATTGGCAGCCGAGAAAAACGCGAATCGAACCCCTTGCTCATCAAAGTAATCTGCCCACATTCGTCTTTCACACCGTAATCAATATGAGCACGCACGGTATCGAGAGTCGGCCTTGGCCTACCTTTGCGAAGCGGTCAATAGATCAGCTTTATTCATCAACAACAAGCTCTTCCTCAACCCTTTCCCAGTCCCAACTTCGCCTTCTGCTCCCTCTACGTCTTGTACGTAAGACTCGAGATCATCACATCGGAATCTTAGAGGGTTGCGTGCATCGACAATCTGCACCACGAGATGGGAACGCTCGAGCACCCGCCAGAGCTGACGCCAAACTTCAATATTGCGCTCGAAAGGTGTAAGGAGAAACTTTTCTTCTTCTTGTAACCTGTCAAAACGCGACAGTTAATAAGGACCGCGTTTTATTCTGACTGGGCGGGAAATGGTAGGGAATGCACATACTGTGCCAATCCTCTCCTCCACTCCAAGAACGCGTCCTTTTCCTGTCGATCTAGCTGGGCAGTAGTTATGGTTTTCGTCCAAGGTGGTCTCCTCGGGACTCTGAGACGTTGCTTGTTAGCCTGATGTTTTCTTAGCGTGGATTGCTCCTCCGCCTCTGTGAGAAGGTAGGGATTTTGAGTGGACGCCGATTGTATGATTTTGATGTTGCGACGCTCTGTGATGCAACTCGGATGAGCTGTAAAGAAAGAGGAGATAAGATGTCAGCCTCCCCATACCCGCTGTAAACTCGGTGCCAGCCAACTGAGCGGTGTTTAGGAACTCGTCGAGATCCCGTTCTTGGGTGACGGATTTCAGACGAGATGTCGAGTCTAAATCCGTGGTATACTACAATTCGATGGTGAGGTGAGTGGATATCTGCGGCCAGGACAGCCTGAGGGGCATACAAGGCCTGATTCCTGCCTCTCGCGGGCATCTTTCACTTTACGGTTGATGATCGCTCGACCAAGGCCAGACGGATTCTGGTTTTTCTGTCTCAGAGGCTGCAGCCAAGCATTTGGTATGTTGATTGTCAATGGAAGGGCGATTTATCCTCTCACCATCAAAAAGGCCGGACGGGAGTGGGCGGTGAGTAGTACATATGAGTGATCCAGCATGCCGACTAGATGTTGATTATGCAAGATCTGGTGGCCATTCTGGGAAATACCCCTGAGCAACGAGTGAGGACGGTACACAACGATTCGTCATTCTATTGCTAACAACACCATCCCCAATATGTCGCAACCACACCATGCATGTCAACTAGCGTCTTCGCGCCGAGCTCGTTGAGGATCGCACTCGCCATGACGATCAAGCGAGATATAGAGCGTGGAACTCCGAACCACCAAGTAATCTGTTACTCACTGTCCTAAATATGCAGCCGCCCGCCGGTCCAGCGGGACGAAGTACTGGCGTTAATCAATGGATTCACTTAGACGTGAGGTGATACGTGCGAATTCGGGGGCCAGTTACTGCAGTTGGCTAGGGTACATCTATTATAAACCACCATAAGTTTCTCGTATGTCAGTGTAATAAATAGATGATAACAGGTTTCATATGCTATGAACGCGCCTGGAACACCTCGAAGTATGCCGTATACTCATCCGGTGTCATGAACTCTTGGTCCTCCTCGGTCACCTCCTCGAACGGTTTTTGTACACCATTAACTGATGAAAAGGAGATAAGCTGTCATGTACGATGGACCACTGAACTCATGACCCATACCAGAGACTAGGGGATCACCATCCCCACGACCCGTCTCTGCTTCCGGGAGACCAACCCCATTGATATTGGGAGGTTCTGGCTCAAGTTTCGCGAGTTTCTTCGCGGCAGCTCCATCGTCTTCCTGAGAGCGCGATCTTTTTCGATACCCATTGAGCGTTTCCAGGTGTTGGATCACATGTTTCGACTCCTCTTCCTCTTCTAGGTCCTCGCTTCCCAGTCCTGATGGCGTCGCTTGGGTAGAAGCTGCGTTGGAAGCAGCCAACGAAGCATAATATTGTTCATAATCTATCCCAGAAATTGAGTAGAGAAGAAAAGTTAAACTCGTTCGACATACAATCCGCCTCGGTATTGATTTCTGGCTTGATATCTTCAGCTTGCTGGACAACCTGGGGCAATCGTGATGGTCCAATGGTCCCTAAACCTTTCAACGACTCATCACCGGAAGGTAAGGCAGGTTGTACGGCCATCGTCCGTGCATTTTCCTGAATGCCGAGAGCTGTGAGATCTCCCGAGATTGTACTCTTGAGATGCCACGCTGGGAGAAGGTTTTGTTGTCGTTTCGCTGCTGCCTCTGCATCCCGTTCTTGTCGCCTCGTCGCCTCGTCTTTGTCCATTGACATGACGATCCCAATCCCTTCATCCTGCCGACCAGAACCTGACGATCCGGCAATCTTTAGACTCGATGGCTGACCAGCCTTCTGCTTCTCCCCGTCCACGGCGTTGTTTTTGATCCATGATGGTACATCCAGTCTGCGAGGCTCATCAGCACAGTTTCGGACAAGTGACGGGAGGGACTGACGCGGGAAGAATCATGGATTCTGTTTTCCGCAAACCCTCGATAATAAAGCGCATCGCGCGATTGAAGCGCTGCATTCGATCCTGGCTCCCTTTTACAGATTCTGCATTCTCGTTGTCAATTACTTCCCCGTGACAAATCTCGCAGACGAAAATTTCTTTGGAAAAATCCATGAGCTTGTCAACGTCCAGTGGTGTATACGATTTGCCGCACTGCGGACAGATATATCCCTTGTTATCTAGTTCCTGTTGGGGAAAGGGTATGGTTAAGGTGGAAGACAGCTCAAAAAGTCGAGGACGGACATTCCGCAGGCCAGAATCGATGATCCTTCGCATCTCGGCGATTCGCCACTTGACGACATCGCAGAAATGCTTGTAATCTATGTAATAGTATTGCTTGCCCACGGATCTTTGGGCACCTTCTTTGAGTTCGTTCTGACGGTAGCTAGAACAACCATAAGAGGTCAAAAGCGGGATGATTGCAAAGGGAATGCGACTTACACGTGCACGAGACGGTCGTTCCCCAGGACAGCCATCAACTTGTTCAGCTCTTTAGCCTGAAGCCCCATTCGTCCAGCCAAATCATCATCTTTGAGACTGCAATTCTCAACATGTCACACGAGGTTGCGAGAAAAATGATGAAGGTGACATTCAGCAGGATTCAGGATGCTCCATGTCTCTACTATGTAAATACTTACACAGGGTGCCGAGCAAGCTGGTCCAAAATGATGATATATTTCGGCTCGTAAAATCCACGTGCGACGTGCTGAACGAGGAGACGGAGTGTCTCTTGTTCTTCCTTCGTGGCCATCCCAAAGTTCTAGTTGTTGCCGCGAACTGAATTGAAGTGAGTTCAGTGGACTGGAATGATCCGAAGTGGGTGAAAAACGAGTCGGCATATTCCAGCCAATCACATTATAGCTAGATAATAAGGACAAGCAAGCGTCTACAGTCAGCATCACTACAGTCGTCACAAGTTGCATATCAACTCAGTGATAAGTAGTGCTTTTGCAACCAGATCTGACGTGAAGGAGAAACTATCC
>QFEM01015091.1:0-21032 GCA_003316205.1 Boletus bicolor | reverse complement strand
AGCCATTCTTCTTCCTGAAGCCCACTACGAGCTACCTTCCTTCCGGGGGAAACGTCGAGATACCCAATGGTGTACTTGCTCACCACGAAGGTCCGTCCTTTTGTTATGATCAATTTGGACACTCATTCTTGACTGGCAACCAGTGGAACTCGGACTCGTGATTGGCAAAGGCGGACGCGACATATCACAGGATTCTGCTGAATCTCACATTGCTGGATACGGTGGGAAGGATTCCGACCGAGCCGGGAACGATGCTGATCGTCCATTTCTAGCTTTGGCGGTCGACATGACGGCACGAAACATGCAAGAGGTTGTAAAGAAGAAAGGCCTTCCCTGGTCCGCAGTGAAAGGCTTTGATACCTTCACTCCTATAGGGTCTGTCTATCCCTCTGTACTCCGTCTCCGAACTGACACCCCGTACTCAGGAAATTCATACCAAAGTCGTCGGTCTCGGATGCCCACGACCTCAAGCTCGCCCTCAAGGTAACGTACCCAGGTCCGCACGTAAAGATTCAGCAACTCACACCATACGTCTCTTGTTAGATCAATGGTGCAGTCAAACAGGATGGTACCACTGGGGACATGATTTTCCGCATACCGAGACTCATTGAACACATTTCTTCCATCATGGCATTGGAGGTTTGTTGTCGAAATGCTTTGGCGGCCTGTTTTACTAACTGCACGTGAACTTGATTCTTGCTAACAGGAGGGCGATCTCATCCTCACCGGGACTCCTTCCGGTGTCGGCCCGGTTACACCTGGTGACAACGTCGAATGCACGCTGGCCGAGCCCAGCGGCAAGATTATCGATCAGTTAACCTTCACAGCTATTCCGAGAAGTGGAGGTTATCTATTCAAGCCATAATATCAATTGTACTCTCGTCCTCGCATCTCAAATAAATCACAAAATTATATGCCAAATGGTACAATCACGCAGGAACGACAATCCCTGCTGGAGGTATAGGTACTACGATACATATGCTACTGGCCGTCGGACTTGACACGGCAAGGTACGGTTTCTTTAATGGTCCCACGCTGGTTTCTTTTTTTCAAAGCTGTCATTAACTTCGTCCAGTGATATTGTTTGCAAGCCATTTTTTGGTCTGTTCCCGTTAGTTTTCCCAAAATCATCTCCTTCAGAGTCCCCCTCCGTCTCTGAGCCGCTGGTAAACGTCCAACTTCCAGCAGTGGGCGTGAGTTCGCCCTCCTTTGGGCCATCGGAGTCGCCGGAATGAAAATCACCGAAATCAAAGGAGTCGTCCGATGAATACGAAGTGAATGACGACGGCGTGAATGTAAATGGATCTGACGGGCCTGCAGCAGCCGAGTCAGAAAATGGGCCAAACCCGTCATCCTAACATTCGAAGCATGAGCGAGCGACTAGTTTCAGTGAACGAGACGAACATCATCATAGCTATTAACGCCAAACGGGTCATCCGAGAGTGCTTCCCGGAGCGCGCCGGAAGCAGAGGGATTGAAAGTATCCTGCAGTTGTTTCGTTCAGGCTCGGGGAACAAAACTACGCGGTGGCACCCACTTCAAACCCAGACGAACTCTGCCCGTTGCTGTGTCGGCGAGCAGGTGGAGGTTTTCCAAGGTCGAACGTTGATTGCGTTAGCCACCCGCTATCGTCTTCATCATCTTCATCGTCGGACGTATCTGACGTAAGATATTCTCCTGAATGGAGCTCCTGCGTCAGATAACGAGCAAACTGAAACGCCAAACACGAAAGTGAGTGAAGGAAAACATCCACACCAAAACCGGTAGAGTATACCTGCGGTGGACCAGTACCATGGTCCTCATCATCTTCCATCGGCGCAGGGCCAAAGTCAGCACTTGTTTCTCGACTTGGTCGCGTGGTCGTAGTCCTTTTGAACTCCCCTTTCACCCCGTTTTCATTGACGGGTACAGCTGTGGTTTTGACATCCTCCTCATCCACTGCCCACCGACCTTCTGCACGTGGAGCGTTGTTGACGGCTGGTTTGCCGCCACCAAGCAAGCTAGTGTCACGTTTCTTGGTCTCCCTGTACCTTCCCGTCACGTAGTCATTCCATGTAGGTTGTGGGGCAAACTGTTCGATGGTATGGCGTAAATCGAGCGGGAAATGTTCGAGGGCGGTGATGACGTCCTCCGCCATGAGCGTGAGGTGACCCATGTATCCCAGCCGCACACCCTTGGGCTTGGTACTGAATGATGCCATCGTTATACAATGCAACCGAACAGATTAGGATACGAAGACGTGCCTTTCTGCGTCGTTTTGTTTTTGTCCGTCGACGATGCGTTGCATCAAGCGGGCATCCCTGAACAATGCGATGGTCAACTCGCGATTTAGACCGCCATCGACTCTGCCTGTGAGGACTTGGTGGATGAAATCGTAAACAACGCTATGCAGGAAGTTATTCCAAGGGAATTCGAAGAACAGGTCCTACAGCAAACAAGGTCAGACGGACCAAAACGAGCCAGGTGGGAGAATCCTTACCAATAGTGTCGACAATACAGACGCATCCGAGAAGCACTGCTTCATCCTCTCGCCAACGGGAATTTCTGAAATACCCAAGTTGGTCGACCGTCGCGGATTTTGACGTGATGGAGTCGACGTCGCCTGCGAACTCGTCTCCCGCGGACTAGAACTAGCAGGACTCCGTTGAGAAGCAGTTTGCGTGGCGTGTTCTGAGGAAGACGGGCTTGGAGGGGTAGCCACCGTCGTTTGTGATTGCTCAGTCTGGGAATCATCTCCGCTGCGGAAATGACATTTCGGAGATTCATCGCCCATTACGATTTCCTCCATGGCATCGTCGTCTGAACTTCCCGGGTCCTCGCTCATATCATCGTCCGAGTCCAAAAGAGACGATGCGCGCGAAGGGTTCCTGACCGGGAGTTCCAGGGCTGGTTCAACCTCGTCACGAGGGTCGTCAGAGGGCTCGCGTTCGCGTTCGTCCGAAGAACCTAGCGCGATCACGCGAGCCAACGTCTCTAAAGCTGCTAGTCCACCTTGTAACCGACCCTCGTTATCGTAGAGGTAATCGTGTTCCGAACAGCGGTTCAGGAGAGACATGTTCGAACAGTGGAGAAGTTCGGCGTATAGTTCGCAAATTCGATACCGCTCGAACGTAAGAGGTCGAATGAGACCTACAGTAGTCGACACGAGCCCTTGCTGCATGGGCTAAACGTGAACCAGTCATCATAGGAGAACGTCAGGATGGACACACCAATGATCGAGGTTGACGTAGAAACCGTTGAAAGTCAGGTAGTCGCTCGCACATAATATCCAGCAGTGGTCCGAGATTGACAACACCCATCCGGTCAACCATCTCCTTCATCGCTGCCTCCAATGTTTCCCGCGCGTTCTCTGCACCCTGGAGCTGCTGTTGGACTTGTATCAGTCGATTCCGCAGCGTATGAAATAGATAAGGTTCAAAGTAGTCCGAATTGTTCTTTCGGATTAGCTCGATGATGACAGATATCGAGTGGATGACGGATGACGTGGCAGAGTGTCCGTTGGGAAGCTCAGAGGAAGGGGTAGCGATAACGTCAGCGCTGTCACCCAATGAAGGTTCGACAAGAGGTTGGTCAGCCTCAAAGTCATGAAGAATGTATCCAGCGAGCGTGGAGATACTGTCCCTATGAGCCAACTCCCGCGCAAAACGATTTGATGCAGGGCCATTCTGAAGCCCTTCTGTTAAGCCGGCGCCAGGCGAGGGGGCAGCCATGGAAATGATTCCCTTGATGAGTTCCGACACGACGGTATGCATATCACTAGAATGGGCAGGTGAAAGTAGGCCTATTAGCCTCCCCATGAGTTGTTCTGAAGACAACCACTGGGCCCCGACGGAAGATGAGTGACTGCACGCAAGAGTGCATGTAAGAGCATACTTCGAGGACACCAGCTCCACCTGGATGCTCATCCAGCTGGATAATACGAACGAGCAAATCCACTATTGAAGGGGTCTCAACGTGGCGAAGTAACCGCTCCACGACGGACGGTTGGGATTGAATGAATGCAAGCATCTACGACGGAATGTGGTAACAAGCAGCACGAAAAGGGTAGGGTGTGACACACCTCTGCAGGTTTCTTGGTGAGAAACACAGCGTTGATCTTTGCAAAGTGCGAGGCCATGACCATCCCCGTTTTCATGTCCTCGGGGGACCTATCAAGCACGGTCTCCCAGAACGGGGCGAGAAGCTCCTCGCTGTGATTCACGCAGGTCTCCACGATAGACCAAATCTCGCTGCAGAGAACTTCGGTAGCAACATATGGGTATCTTTGCGACATCAGGCGTCGATAGAAACTCGACTGAACCTGTCACGCACTTGAATCGACCTCTCTCCTCGGCACCCTCAATCTCGCCAGTGACATACCATACCAAGCGCTTCAAAACATCGACGCGTTGAAAATAATCGATGAGTCTCGTATTTTGAGATTTGCACTCTTGTAGCAGATCGTCCTCGTCCAGTATGGCTTCCAGCGAGACATCGTCCTTGTCCAGGAGACTGTCTATCGCGGATGTGTTATGGAAGCCGAATCTGCACGACAGTAAATCGTCACGCTGGCGTTTATCGACTGAGTTATAACGAAATACCTCCAGAACATGAGACCAGACGAGCGCTGCTTGGAGTGTGAGGAGTTGAGGAACGAGCTAGTAAACGGTTGGGGCGAGTTACGACACTATAGATACTGCGCGCCTGACGATTATGCGATTACCTAGATTGGAAGCCACAGATCACGCTCTAGTCAACAACGGCTTCACTCGGATGATACTCGCGAGCTAGCAGCCCCTGATCTCCCAAAAGTCCGTATCAAGGTAAATTAGATATTACTAGCGAGGATATCCTAGCGTAAATTCCATGTATATAAAGGGCTAGTCCGTGCCTCAGAACTGCAAGGGTCAATAACCGACTAAACCGAAGCGCATGGGCCAAGAACTCACCCGAATCTGATATGTCCCACTTGCTTTGGTGAGATAGCGTACCCATTTAATACTGTGATAGTTGCTTTTCTCGAATACCTTCAAAAAGCGAACAGTCAGCCCAGATGCAGTAAACATCAAGACCTGGAAGTCGACGTCGATTGGCGGCCGGGCCCACACTTGTCGAACCGTCGTGGAAGTGAGTTCAGCGGAGGCCGTGAATGTACACTCTTGGCCGCCCTGTATTCGAGGAATTCTGGTGCGACATATTAGCCATTATCACCCAAATGATACAACTTGACATACTTCCAGATCACGACGTTTTCCGCAGGGACATACTTGGCTTTACCATTAGCAACTTTACAATCCACAGTTGTCGTGTTCAGCGGAGTTGGTACTCTGAGTACGACATCAGTGGCGGAGAGTTTGTTGCCAAAATTTGCTTTGACAGAGACCGTATAGGAAACTTGTGTGGTACCGATTTCGTTGACAGTTGCAATTACGCGCAGCGGAAGCTTCACGTTCGATGTTGATCTATACCTAAACGGACAAAGAATTTAGGTTTAATCTCGCAAAAAAGATGGTCGCCGCTTGCCTCATAAGTTCAAACTCGCCGTCAGGTGGGATGAAGCTGATGGTTCGATTGGAATCAAATTCATCAAGGCGGACACACTGGTGGAATCGACAATCGTCTAGCTCCACGCCATCACTTCCACCGGCACCGCGGTCGTTTTTATCAATGACCAACTTATCATTGAGACCAAATTTGCACTCAGGCGTGCCGGACAAATAGGCGCGCATTTGTATATGACCGTCGACATCCGCTCGGAGTGTGGTCCCTGTGGTGACGATTAAGAACACTTCCAAAACAAGTATTCACGCAACCGACCTTTAGCACTCATACTGAGGTTGACTGTCTCCACAACATCAACGAAGGCTTCGTTCTTCTTGTACTTAACATCACCACGTCGCCAACTTGTTGCGCCTGTCGCTTGCATGGTGATCTTCGCAGACTCTTCCTTTAACACGAAGTAAACTCCAGCGCAGAGGAAGTATAGAGAAGAGCGTACGGCGACATGTGGAGATGACATGACACTCTCCGTTGTGATATAGCTCTTCAGCGTATCTATTTCACTGTTTTGTGGATAACCAAAATCATTGATTTCTGAATCACTCCTCTGTGAGATAGTGAACGGAATAACACTCAGAGATCATACCGTCTATCAATTCATAGATGAGGACAAAATTATTCTTGACAGACTCCTCGTCAACTTTTCCAAAGTAAGATTTGGCGATCGTGATGAAGCGGTAGCAGTACTCGAATACGAGGGCGGCATTGGCGTTGGTCCTACAGTGTATTGGGGTCAAGCTTATGCACTGAGGAACTGTTTGGCTTACTTGGTAACAGCAACGACGTAAAGATTGTTAATGCGAACGTGGAAAAAGCTCGTAGAGCCTAATGTGATTATAGGTGACCGCACGTCACTGTTGGACACGACCTGGATTCGGAATACATCGGCTATTGAACGCCTGAAAACAATGATCTGAATAGCCAGCAGCTACGTGAAGAGATAGAAGTCATACTTGAAGTCCGTCCGATATAAACGAGAAATCAAGACCTAGACACAGATGCCAAGATCAATACTCCAGAGTGCTATCCGCGGAACGTACAGTGACCAACCTCTCCTTTTTGGTTGAAGATGAAGAATGCCTTGGAAGCGTGTGAGGTTCTAGTGCCCCATCCATCTCTTCCGAATCTCTTGAAGACTCACCGAAATCATTGCTTTAGTCAAAGAAACACAACCGTGTTTGCAAGGAGCGACGTTGTCCCGTGCTACTACGACCCCCAATCATGGGGGCTGGTCCCATATTGGGAAATGTAGTACTAACACTACCACCGCTTCATTCAATGAGCCAACCATCTAACTCGGTTACTAAAGCAAATCAAGCATGACTAGTTGACTTCTGTATTCCTCATCGTGGCCAAATTGACGATTAATATTCAACCTAGTACCAGCAGAACAGCACTGGGTTCCATCCCTCTCATTGCAGTGTAGAGTAACCCATCCGAGACACCTGGACCGTCAATGTACCATCCGACCATCCTTTGTCACACGATGTGAACTTTTTGTGCGTATCACTGCGTGTGCTGCAGTGCAACACTTTAGCCGATGTATTCCCTTCGTCCCGAATACCTTTGACTGTTGCACATGCCGGATGGTGGGGAACCACAGGGAACTACGTGTGGACCGTCATGCCAGGCTAACCTCGAGCGGACAATTGTCGGGCTATCACCAGAAACATCATATGTATATCCGCGCTCCTCGGGCTAATGGTGTTAGAGGTCGAAAGATTCCCCTGGCGTTTCAAGTTTTTTCAACATGCTCCATCACGGTCTCCTTGCCTTGGCTGCTAGCCTGTTTTCCGTCCCTTTCGTGTCCGCCATCCCTTGGAATGCCACTGACTACATGTTTGTGTTCGGGGACTCGTACAGTACGGATGGTTACAACATCTCGGCAGGTATAAATTCCCCAACCCCAGGATATGTGAGTGTGAATTGCCCATACCCCGATCACTAGGCAGTAAGCTCCGTGTTTGCCTAGACATCTTCAAATGGTCCAAACTGGGTTGAATTTCTGAGTGAGATGACACTTTGCATAGCTCTCGTCGAGTGATTCAATGTTCTTATAGCGACCACTTACAATCAAACTGCGGTCAAGGTTAGTAAGATGATTTCGAGAAAGAGATCAAGCCTGACTATCTGTCGACGCAGACCTTCAATTTGGCCTACGGTGGTGCGACCATCGATAGTGCTCTGGTTCCTCCGTACCTCCCTACGGTATTGTAAGTGTTTTCAATATTCTTCCCTCTTTTTATTTTCTTAGCGCCATCTATCAGATCGGTTGTCGACCAGGTCTCCGAGTTCAACAAGTATCTAGCATCAAAACCCACTGGGGCTCAGTGGGATAGCACGAATAGTCTGTTTGCTATCTGGATTGGCATAAACGATATCGGAAACTCGGTCGGCTGGGTTGGTGTTTCACAATGTTACCGTCAGCATGCATTTGATGTTTGGACGCTTGAACAGACGAACATCACTCAATCCCAGTTCTACGGCACCCTGATGCACCGACTGTTCTCACAGGTACGGCGACGATTCACTTCTAGACCTACATTACTGAACCGCTTCAAAGGTGGATGATCTTTACAATGCAGGGGCTCGTAACTTTTTGTTCTTGACGGTGCCGCCTACGGACCGCGCACCGCTCTTCCTCGAACAAGGGCCTCAGACAAGAGCACAAATGGATACTGACATCGTCAACTACAACACCCAGTTGACGCAAATGGTGCGCGACTTCCAGGAAAACTATGCAGATCTCGGCAGCGTCACGGTCTTTGACACCCAACCGATCTTCAACACTCTTCTGAATGAGTGGCAGACGTTTGGCTTTGTGAATGTAACCGGTTACTGTGCTGCGTACGAAAATGGTACTCCTGCCCGCACTTATCAGGTGGAGGGTTGCGCCCCTGTATCCAGCTACTTGTGGGTCGTTTGAGCATTCGTTTGGACCCTTCAGCTGATAGAATGACTTAGCTGGTTGAACTCGCTCCACCCTTTGTTCACTGTTCACGAGTAAGTGCTTTGACGTACTCTCCACCTCGGTTTGCTCAGGCTTTATTATCAGTATTTTGGCCAAGGCAATTTCTACCACTCTTGCTGGATACCCTGCCACGTAGATCTCTACATAGGTATTTAGAAGAGTTTTTCATTGTTTTGTTATTTTGGCCAAGGCAATTTCCACCGCTCTCGCTGGTGATCCTCATATAAGTAGAATAATTTTTCTTTGCTAGTTCAGGCTGAAATGAATTTGTGTTGTGACTCGGCTCTGCCAAGCACTGAGACGCGTCAGCGTGTCAATAAGTAACAGAAGGTATTCAAACGCGCTGACGCGTCGCCCATGCAATCGCATTATAATAAGTCGTGTTAGCGTGACCTTCAATACTTGCCACCAAGCCGTTAATTCGACCCATGACGATCACCGAGTTTGCCATCCTCGTCTTGAAATCACCTCCCGACTTTTCAGATCCCACTCTCCAGTCCCTCCTTCAAAAACTATCTGCCTGGCAATCGGAAATGCTTTCCACTGCTCTTCTTCACAAATCCTGATGATCCCCATCAGGTTCACTTGGTGACAGGATGGGCGAGCGTCGCGGCGCATGAAGCGCGGATTCGAGGGGAGCGGAATCAGGAGTTACTCCATGTGTTTGCACCGCATGTTGATATGCCCAAGATCAGGATGGTCCATCTAGACGTGGACTTTGAGGCTATTCCTAAACATGCGGAGGGGATGTTCGTTGAGCTGTTCGGCTGCGAAAGGGCACCTTCAATTCGATCGGAGAGAATAGTTTCAGATCGAGCCTGGAAGGGATTTGGCTCAGGATGATGGAGATGTATTTCGCTTTGTCAGCGTTGCTGGGGGTGAGGTGTATTAGCTCCACCATATCAACGTTCAGTAAACTGTTCTGCGGCCGAAACCTAGTTTTATACACATGAGCACCCCAAAGTCCAATCGCTGGTACACCCACTGACAGGGGTATCCTGAAATGGAATATCTTGGGCGGGCGCCGTTGTTTGGCAAAAGCTTTCGAATCAAACAACCACCCACTCCCACCGTTCTGATCACCCACAACATACTCCCCCCGAGTGCCGTGCTTTGCAGGGAGAATTCTTTTCCTCATTCTTTTCCACATTTCTTCCACTATGGATTCTCTACCCACGAAGCCTCCGAGCTCTCGGGGAGGACGTGATCGTGACAGGGACCGAACAAAGAACAAAGACAGGAGCCATCGTCGGCCGCGACACAATGACCGGGACGGAGACAGAGATATAGAAAGGGATAGGGATAGGGATAGGGACCGAAGCCACAATCGTCACCACCGCCGTCGACGTTCGACATCCCCCACGCAACCCTCCTCGAAACGCTCTCGCAGGTCCAGCGCGAGTCACAAGAGCAAAGAGCCCATACGCGACAACGACGCCGAGCCAGGCGAAATTAGAGTCAAAACGCCAGAAATTGGAGACGACTTCGTTCCGTTTGGGGTGGGTGACACGGATGTTTCTCCACAAGAAAAATCTCGATCCGAGAGGGCTCGTCAAAAAGAGAAGGCGACGGAACGCGAGTGGGACAAAGGAAAGCCGCCGAGGATGGGTGATGAGGAGGGTCGTGGCATGAAGAGGAAGTATGGTTCTGATGAAGAGGATGACCGAGCTCATAGAAGAAGACAATCGTTCAAACCATATGATGCTAGGAAGGCTCCGTGGGTGCCCCAGGTTGACTGGGATAGTTGTCACAACGTCGCAGAGATGTAAGTGTTTACAGATTGACACGATACTCCACATCATTTAATGCATTAGGTTACATCGCGAAGTGGAGGCTTTCGTCCAGTACATGTCACCAACACCTGTTGAAGATGAAATTCGTGGCCTCGTGGTTCAACTCGTCTCAAACGCGATTACGTCCGCATTTCCTGATGCACGAATATTGCCCTTTGGAAGCTATGAAACAAAGCTATATTTACCCAGTGGGTGTGTGCTCAAACTCGTGAAGCCTTGACATGTAGCCTGACTGCAACTAGGGACATCGACTTGGTCATAGACTCCGACTCCATGGCACGCAGCAACAAAGTGAACGTATTACACGCACTCGCAAATACCCTCAAGTGCGCGGGAATTACGTCAAAAGTCACCGTCATCTCGAAAGCAAAAGTACCCATAGTAAAGTTTGTCACGCACTTTGGACGTCTAAACGTGGATATCAGCGTCAACCAAGGCAACGGTGTCAAGGCAGGAAGGATCATCAACGGCTTCCTACAAGATATGCGGGGTTGTGGGTTCGCGTTACGTTCCCTGATCGTCATCGCAAAGGCATTTCTGAACCAGCGCGGAATGAATGAGGTATATACTGGTGGCCTAGGAAGTTACAGCATCGTCTGCCTGGCCATTAGTTTTCTCCAGATGCATCCAAAAATACGCAGAGGTGAAATCGAGCCAGAGAGGAACCTCGGAGTGCTCGTCATGGAGTTCTTCGAGTTCTATGGTTGTTATTTCAACTACGAAGAGGTGGGGATATCTATTAGGAACGGAGGATCGTACTTCAGCAAGAGACGAAGAGGGTGGTATGAGTCGTACAAGGGTCTACTTCTTTCCATCGAAGATCCTACGGATCCTAGTATGTGGAGTCCCCGTAGCCGATATCTTTGATTGACTTCTTCTTTAGCAAACGACATTTCCAAGGGTTCCTATGGCATTAATAAAGTGCGGAAAACACTTGCCGGTGCTTATGGGATCATGCAAGTCACAGCTTTCTTGCGCGCTGGGATCCTGAGTTCGCGCCGTGAGGGCCGCTCGTATCGTCTGCGCGTGGTAACGAATCCGGAAGACATGAGCATCTTGTCCAGCATCTTGGGTGTAACGCAAGAGGTGAGCACTGCGAACCCCAATGTCCTCGGGTTCCTAACCGAATCCTAGACGATAAATAACCGACGCCTCCTTCAAGAGGTATACGAAAAAAGACTGTTGCACAAGCTTCTTCATGTCTCTCCACAAGCTTCGGTCAAGACTGCCGAGGTGCCCATCGACCACGACGCGAAAGGCAAGTCAAGGTCCGGTAGCGTGCAAGAAGAGTGGAATGGAGACATGTCGCTCGAGTCTGACGACGGCGCCGGTCAAGAAGTTGCAGAGGAAGGAGATCCCGACGAAAGCGGAAAGTATGACATTCAGGAACGTCGACCCACACGGTTGGGAGGAACCAACGGAACGGGTCGATTTGATCCACTGGCAACGTACACGACCGATGAAGAGGATCTGTCAGAAGATGAGCTGGAGGATCTGGCCTATGGCACTGTGGGGTCGGATGACGACATGCGGAAGGGCCGGGTAGGTAGACGACGATCCTATTGGCTATCCAAAGGCATCGGCCCTCATGACAGAGACGACGAGGACGGGGTGGATTTTGTGTCGTGATACCTGTCGTATATTGTGCGTGTGCCGTGGACGGGACAGATAGCCGTTGGCAAGGCGGGGATAATTATGCAAGTATTGACTGGGGCAGGAGACGCTCGTTGCTAAATTTCATGCAACACCCCATTCGACATTTGAAACATTTCCCAGTTTCTCAACTTCTGTTAGTGCGGCGCCATATCGAGTTTTCTCCATTCTCTTCGTCATTTTCCAGTCGTGGTCCTTCCCCGAGGGACTGGCTTTCATCCTGTACTGCATTTGACCCTCTTTCATTTCACAACTCAAACAACCCTGGCTGGCTGTCCTTTCTCGCTGGTCGTCTTTTAAACCCATCTGGCCGCGTTTTTCTAGGCCGTGACCATGTAGGTGTATTCGATTGACCGAACGACCACGTCCGACTAACCCTTGAACCAGGGCGGCATCCAGAGGCCAAACACCCCCGGT
Organism: Boletus bicolor; assembly: GCA_003316205.1. Classification (NCBI taxonomy): domain Eukaryota; kingdom Fungi; phylum Basidiomycota; class Agaricomycetes; order Boletales; family Boletaceae; genus Boletus; species Boletus bicolor. Next base: position 8,660 of record QFEM01015091.1, on the reverse strand, counting down.
GAACCTCAAGGAACGCATAGCAGCTCTCCAGCAACGCAGCGTGTCGCCCAACACGCACCAGTCCGCACAGGCAGCTCCAAGAGGGCTCCCCAACGCAGGCACGGGCGGGCTACGGGACAAAATCGCAAAGTTTGAGGAAAAAGGAGGCGTGCCTGTTCCACGCGGGAGTTTCGCCATGGGTACACCCCAGCTGGCAGAAAATGCACCACCCAAGAAGCGCGGAGAACTCTACGCCAATCGGTTGCCCGGTCTGGGTAGGCCGAGCGGTGCAACTATTAGCCGGTCGGGATCGCCCCGCCCACCGACGGATGAGTCGCCCGCCCCGAGGAAGAGATGTATCTCGACGGGTGCCGCGTTGTCGAGTGGTCCGTCCAATTTTTCGACAGACGAACCCGTGCCGCCGTTGCCAAACGGTCTGTCCTGTCCTGCTCCGCGACGCAATTCGCTTGCGATCAACTTTGGCTCTGGGAGACGCGTCATGAGTACGAGTGATGCAGAGGGGGTGGAGTTTGTCGACGCGTTGTCTCCTTCACTATCCTCTCTCGCGCCCGAGAAACCACCCGAGACCATTGACTCGCAACCTCCTAACCCGGAATCTGTCATCGAGCCAACACTGTTGGAGGTGGAGGAACCCCAACCATCGAGTCTGGAAGCACCAGAGGTTACATTGCAGCCTTTGGAACCACCGCTTGTCACGGAACAGTCATTGCCAGCAGATTCTGGTGTTTCCAAGGTCGACACTCCAGCAGAACATCCACCAGCACCACAAAATCTCCCCTTTCCCGTCCACGACGCATATCAGAATGCCTCACAGTCTCCTACTATCGAGCAAAGTAGCAAAGACGGACTCTCAGACTACGAATCTGCTCCTCAGTCAGCTGTCTCTCAGCCGTCTCCATCACTCCCTGAACCCGCTTCATCCGTCCCGTCTTTGGTGCCCGCCGATACCCCTTCTACCCCTCCCGAACCCACCCCTACTCGTGCAGAGATTGTCGTCGTCAGTCGTTCATCATCACCCCCAGAGAACGTGGCAAAGCAGGTCGCTGCCTCCCAGGGCAGTGCCATCGCCACCACTGCACCGAATCCAACATTACCTGTGCCGCCCAGCATTCCGACACCAAGTCTAACGACAGAGGCTCGTTCGCAGGGCAAACCTACTTTCAAGGCTGTCGTTCACCGCAAGGTCACTGAGCTACCGATTTCCCCCGCAGCATCCGGCCTTGCCCCGCCTGCAACATCACAACTGATCCAGAAGCGGCGGGGCGTCAACAGCAATGTCATTGATGTTCCTTCCAGTCCGGGCCACGGTGACCTGGCAGTGCTCCTAGAGGATGCAGCATTACTGGAGCTGAGGCTCACAGAAGGAGATGGCACCGGTTTGAACGCGAAAGAACTATTAGCAGCTACTCCCACCAACGCGACTTTCCAACCAGACCTTCGACACGTGTCAGCTTCCACCCTCACTGAACATGCGCCTATGCCTTCCATCGATAGTGGTTCGCAGTCGGTGCGTTCTGTATCCATCCCGTCGATCAGAGAGTCTTTCGTCGATGGTGACATTCCCGAGGGGGATGAAACTGATGGCAGAAGTCTCGCGTCCACCACATTCTCACAACGATCACCTTCACATCGAAAGTACCTGTCGAATATCTATCGTCTCACAAGTCGACGATCGTCCGGCTATATGCCTGGTACATATCCACGAGATAGCATGTCGATGTCGTCTGAAGACTCTTCCCCTGTAACTACACCATCAGATAACGGCAAGCGCAAGGGATTCGGTATCGCTTGGCCAAGCACATCTCCCAAGAAGATCGGATCTAACGTCAGCCGTTCGAGCTCGTTTGCCGATAAGATTTTCAACAGGAACCGGACAAAGTCCAACGTGAGCACCGCGGATCAAGGTATGTCTCACGACGCTTCACACACTTGTGCTAGTGACCTCATCTGCATAGTGTCAGAACGGAGTTCGTTATATGAGTCATCGCAGCCGACACTCTCACTCTCTTTTCCATCCGAATTGTCGCCTGAGACAAATCCTGATGGTGTAGACATTGGTTCTCGTCCAGAGTCCTGGATATCTCCCGGCGACTCGAACTCGGAATTCTCCCCTGCCTCCAGTCTTCTTGACAAGGACATCTTTGATGCATTCCCTTCAGTTCCTCAAACCTTGCCTCCAGGCTTCCACTTAGATGCCGAAAATGCCGGCGTGGGACGTACAAGCACTCTCCCAGTCACAGGGCGAAAACAAGTCAATCAGCGACTCTCGATGGCGTGAAAGCTTTTTAGATTCCCGATTTTTTTTTCCCTCTTCTGGGGGCGCCGTTCGATCCCTTAATACTGTTTTTAGATCGCTTGGCAGGCTATCTCTGTGTCCGTCTACCACATCGCTCTCTGCCTTAGTTTTTCTTTGTCTTTTTCCCCCCTTTTTTTTCTTCCTCAGTCCGTTTGCTTGCTACACTAATACTGTTGCATGGTTCACGCATGGTTTTCTGCTCAATCTAGTCAATACATATTGTCATCACTCTGGTTGGAAATGTCATGAAGCATTGTGTTTTGTTGTTCGGGCCCGGGTTTGGGGAGAAAGCAAATGTGATCACATAGTTTTTGCAGAGTTGGACGTATTACGTCGACTGGCACACGGTTTGCCTAGCCGCTTTCCGGAGCCCCTGACTTGAGGTACGTGGGCGTGTCTTCAGTCCAGCCCAAGAATACTACCATAGGACCTTTTCAATCTGTTCTCGCGGGACGCCTCACAGCGTTGCTCATGCTATGGCAAGTACTTGCGGCACAAAGCCCACCAAGATCATGGTTGTATCTCCGTGTCTGATGTATTGGCGAGGCAGTATACGGTCACACGGGTCCGACGTCGCCTGTGAGGATATGTGCATTGAGCCTTCAAGTTCCCATCACGGATTGAAAGCCCTGAGTATAAAACCGTCAGCATGTATCTCACCACAAAGAGTCTAGAACATCCCTCAGCGAAGTTTGCTATCTCACTGTCCTGACCGCTTGTCGTTCGCTTTCCCTTACATTCGTTTCAGAAAACGGTGTATTTATTCGCACCATGCTGTATGCAGGCTTTCTATATTTCGTCGTGTTATCTTTGGCTGGTGTACCAGGTAAGCATCAGACGGAGGATATTTCGTGATGTGTTCTCAGCTCACCGTCTCTGGGATGTACATATTAGTCTGCCTTGCTGACGTATCCTTGATCCTGCCGGATTTCGATCCGCAGCCTCTCAGTGTCAACATTGTCGGTGTCGGAGCGAATGGTGAGACTACGTATCAGATGTTCCCAGGTCAGCCCACTGGAACCTGGGTTGGCCAGGATCCCGCGTTCTCCGGCATAGGTTGGTTTCTTTCTGTTATACCACATCCTGCGTTGTTGCTCGTTCTGATGATCGCACCACAGTGACGGTGGTCGAAGGCGCCAGCGATGTGCTCATAGAATATGCCGACACGGCGTTCCTCGAAACGTTGGTGGAATCTTGTACATTCGCGAACGGCGTAGCGGACTGTGTCGACGTGTCCCCTGGGATGACGACGGTGACGATGGAAGCGCCTGCGACGCCTATACTCGTACAAGGTGGAGGCACTGCTTCGCCGGGTCCTACCGGTACTGCAAGCCCACCAGTTCCTGTACAGACGGCACCCGCCCCAGGCAGTTCAGCGCCGGGGAGTTCCGCAACTACACAATTGGCCCCCTCGCCTTCGGTCACGCCGACCAAGTCGGCAAGTTCAGGCATCAGGCTGACTCCCGCGAGAGCAGTGCTCGCCGGAATGTTGGTTATCTTGGTCGTCCTGGCCTGAGGGAACAAAAGGAGAGGGCGCCTGAACGGTTCGCCTCCGAGTCGAGGAGGTCGCCGGTAGCGCTATTGTTTGTTTCCTGAATGAAACTATGGATCATGTGAATTATGATGCATGATTGTGATGGCCTGAGGGATGCCCTTTACCTTGGTTCCTGGCCAGTGACGCACATAGATGGAATGATGATCTCGGCACGGTGGAGTCATCTTGTTAGACGGATTTGGATTGTTTATTAGACACTGCCCTTTGCTGTATGTGGCCACACTCGGCGTCCACCCCTCTGGAGAGCTGGATGGAACGACACCATACAGGTTACAGTGGTGCGTTTACGGGTCCTATAGATGCTCGAGGGACCACGCTGTCCATCAGTGTCTGTGATCGTAATGGGACGCGATCAAAAGGCCACGGCGTATGTTCTAATTCGGCATTTAATTTCAGCGAAGATTCGGCTCACGCGCAGCGCAGGCTGTGAATGTGGCCAGAAAAGTACCTCGAGGTATCTGAGGTATCTGCCTCGTTGTACACACGTTCCCGATGATGCCAATCTCGTCGAGAGCGCGATCCAAAGTGCTAATAAGATCAGGAAATTTCCTACTGGCTGCACCGGAAATAAGTCGACATGAGTCTAATCAGGGCTGAAATCTCCCGGTGACAAGGCGATGAGTTAGTTGGGATCTCTTATCTGGATCTCGCCCGTCCGCTCGCGCGTATCCATCCCCAAACTCGGGCTCCCAACGGTGTTAGATCTCGTAACTGACACGGGATTTTCCAACTCCTTCACAGCACTTTATAAAGCCTACGCCGCTCTCAGGTCCTTTTCTTCTTTTTTCTTCTTTCTTCTGCTTCAGATTCGTCTCAACTCTTCACGTCGACTTGTTTTTCCCTCGTTCATCTTCTGCGAGGTCAACGGCTGCGGCGTCCCCATGACAGAGTACACTACCTCGCCCGAAGCTATAGAGGTCTTCAGAAGCTCCAAAGACCGTACTGCGTACTGGGTCCGCTCGCACTCGCCCTATTACGGTCAATTTCACTCCCCGGACAGCCCGCCGTCCGTCGTAGGAGAGCTAGAGGAACACGAGTCAGACGAGGACAGCTCCCATTCCCTCCCCCCAAAGATGGTCCTCAGATACGGCGACGGTAGGGCAGCCATTCCTATCTCCCACTGGCACTATGAGAATGCGCATGACCCGCGTTGGGAACCGGTATCTCGCCACGGTTCTAACCCACGTCCCCGTCCTCGCACGGCGTACCACTCTCACGACCGCGGCCGGTCCGCTGTTGATGCACATCCGCCTCCCCATTCGCGATATCATGAGCATTTGGCGCCGCATCACCATTCTGCGCGGCATGGTCTCCCGAGGGCATATGAAGACGACTTCTCGACGCCTCCGGAAGAGATCCACATCCTTCCTTCTGATCCAAATGCGCAACCTCATCGCCCCACAGGGACGTACCGACCCCGTCGGTCCTCAGAGCCTCCCCGTCGTGAACCGCCGCATTCCATCCCCCACGAAGACGAGCCAGAGGAGATCGAGCCTCTCCCTCCACATTATCCCCCAAACCATGTCGATGGGCCCCTTCCCGTCATGTATTCGCACTCGCAGCACATTCATGACCCATACGATCATCAACACCCCAGCCACTCACACTCACGTGGTAATCGACCACCTCCGTCGATCGTTTACGCCCCAGGGCATCACCATGCGAGTGATCATTACGCCCCGCCTACTATTGTTTACGCGCCCCACAAAGCTCCCGGAATGACTTACACGGTCTCTGCCCCCACAGGGTCAGGCTTCCCTCAGTACCCTCGTATCACGGCGACGCCATACAATCCCATTCGCAGCAATCTCTCGTCTGTGTATGAGGAACCACAGCATGGTCCAAGAGGTCCCATGCATAGAGACAACAGCATGTCCCGTGCGCGGACCCCCACCAGCGAGGTAGCCAGTGGAGATTCTGGCAGCACCTACTACATCATTCCAACCCCCGGCCAAAAAGTCAAGGTTCTGGTAAGTTCTCCGTCCCACACCCCTTCCTTTCTTAATTACCAGGATAGCCAGCTGACAATCGGACATATACAGGGCGGACCCGAACCTTCGCTTTACACGGCAAGCTCCACCACTAAGTCAGCGTCATCGCCGCACTCGCCCTATTCGGGTGCGAGCAGTGGCGGCGGCAGTGGACTAAAAAAGCCGTTGTTTAGTCGGCTTATCAGCTTTGCGTCACTACGGCCAAGTAGAAAATTGCTCCAGCGCAGACACTCGATCGACAACTCTTCCCGTGCCCGCTCCCGTGATCGTTGATCATCTCTTGTTTTCCTCGTTTTCTTGTTTTTCTTTTTTTTTGTTATTCCCCTTTTGATGCACGCCCATCATTCTTGTGAAGAAATGGGATGTCATGAAGAATATGTTGTAGGTCAAAGCGAGTTATCGAACATTCACTCATAATTTTCTCCGCCGACTGCTATAGACTGTTTGAATTGGGCATTTTGTATGCAAGTACCTTTGTAGCTCTAATACGCACAACCACTCTCCTTTTTTCCCCCTTCTTGCCTCGTCGCCTCGCCTCGCGTTCGGCTTCTATCTTCCTCACCTTGATACCATTTTCTTTTTCCGTGTTGCCTTGCTTCAGAGTAACTTATGCACCTTCCTTTCTCTCGGGCGTTTCTTCCTTGGCTCGCACACATGCTGTAGTAGTACCCATGTCATGTGCTCTTTCTAGCTTCTGATTTGTGGTTCTTTACCATTGTACGAAGCATGGTTCGCCGTCGACGCGTCGCAACAGGCACAATATAGAGTTATCGCCAGGACATGCACACATTGACTGCGTGTAACGTTTCAGAACGCATCCCTCCTGGTCTGTTGTCGAACGTTCAACAATAAATGCTATCATCGTCCACGCTTCGCGCAAACGGACTCGGAAATGGGGGGACCCAAACCATGAGTTCGAAGAAGTCAGACCATCAGGATCCCAGATCTTTCAATATCCTGCGCATACGCTAATAAGCATCTCCCCCTCGGCGCCGCTGTGCCGGTGGTGCCACAAGCTGTCCCATGAGCACGCTGACCGTCGTCGTCATGCCTGTACGTCTTCATGAGGCCGTTGCCACGCCACGTCCACGCACGTACCAAACGAGTGCACGTACGAGTTACAGAAAAGCACAAGTATAAATTCTTAAATTCTCGACCCTTTTTTTTTTTCATGGTTCGCGGTTCGCGTACCTTTATTTCTTTTTTGCATGAATTCGCGTGTATTTGAGTGGAGAAAGCAAAAAGAAAACGTGGTTACTTTGCGGCTTTATGTACGCAAACGCCCTTTCAAGAGGAGGTCGATTGCAAGTCCGAAACGTCCGACCTCTCGGTCGAATCTTGCACTGGTAACGTCTTCTTCTTCTACATAACCCCCGGCGGTGTTCCGAGCGTAATCATACGTGCGCATTCAAGCAGAGGGTTGAATAACGTATATAAAAACTTTTTTATTTATTTTTGTGTTTCGTATCACGATGAATCTCATAAAAAAACGACTTTGATCAACTCGTACGTCTCTCTCCTCTCTCTGGGCTGTTATTGAGTCAGTTGATCATGGTGTCTATTGTTTCCTCGACGGAAAGAGGCTGATCCGTGTGTTGTCATGATGGCATGATGGGCGCCCGCGGTCTAGATTCCTAATTGTTACACGTCCGATAAGGACGACTCGAACGAGACGACGATTTTATATAAAGCGGACGCGTCTAGATCGATTTCTCGAGTGGGAAGGGGGTCTACATATCGGTCGAGATGAGGGGGCGGAGGCTCTTTGTAAAGGAAAAAAAAAAGGGAGGATAGGCCCTACAGAAGATACCTGGTAGATTATAGATTTGGTCTGCCCCTTAGTTTCGTTGGGAGGACCGAGGAGAGTGGGTCAAGTCCTCGGGCTGGCTCGTTGCGTGTTGACGTATTCATACATGCTTGGTTCGAAAGGACTTGATCATATCTGGGCAAGTTACCCGCGACGCGTGTACCTTGTATACACAGTACCGTACCTTTTCCCCCCGCGTCAGCTGCCCCAATGGCCCAAATACCCCATGGCCCAGCCCTGATGACCTTATTTCAAACACTGAACGCTAGGTTAGAAAAAAAAGAAAAGCGTGGAAAATCAATATCGATCCTTGGCATCAAAAGGGACGCATTGAGGGGGTTTTGCGATTGAGAGCGTGTGGGGTTCCGTGTCAATGCAATGGACATCAAAAGCTCGCGTTCAGGCGTACGTGTGGGTGACTGGAAGGAGGTGGAATGAAAACGACGTCATGACATGGATCTGTATCAGATAAGGGAGAGCGACGGCGACGACGGTCACGATTTTTTCCGCAATGCTCCGTCATCGATTCATCGATGGTAACGGTTGCCGGGCCATAGTGGTAGTATAACAACGCGTCGACGAGAATAAAGGATAGGGTTTGCTTTTTGTAATTGAGAGATCTTGACCTTGGGGTGGAGTATGTGTGAGTGAGTGATGCGGGAAATTTCAGAGGGTTAGGGGTTCTCGCTCGGCATCGCAACCCATTTTTTGCATTCTTTGCTTGTAGAATCAGCTGTTCAAACATAGAATCCATGGGTTGCCCACGATCCCGTTAGGTCGCTTGATCATCGATATACCTGGACACGGCATCGACCGCGATCGCCGGGCAGTACGCCAGTACGGCCTGAATCGACCACATAGGGATATATAAGCCATCATGGATATGAACCCGTGTGTCGTCATCAAGCCGAGAACGAACCAAAATAATGGCGTCGAGACGCTGACGAACAAGGTTCAAAAAATGAACTCCAAGGAACCATCGGTTTATGAAAAAAAAAAAAAAAAAAAAAA